>WBNM01004289.1:0-77383 GCA_013399055.1 Ramphastos sulfuratus
AAGTTGAACATCTTCCTTACGAAAAGAGACTGGGGAGCTGGGCCTTGTTAACTTGGAGAGGAGACAACTAAGGGGTGACCTGATTAATGTTTATAAATATGTAAAGGGTGAATTCCAGGAGGATGGAGCCAGCCTCTTCTCAGTGTTGTCCAGTGACAGGACAAGGAGCAGTGGGTAGAAGTTGAGGCATAGGGGGTTCCATGTGAATTTGAGGAAGGATTTTTTCACTGTGAGGTTGACAGAGCACTGGAACCAGCTGCCCAGGGAGGTTTTGGAGTCTCCCTCTATGGAGATATTCAAGAACCATCTGGATGCATTCCAGTGTGATCTGCTCTAGGTGATCTTGCTCTAACAGGGGGGCTTGATCAGATGATCTTTTGAGGTCCCTTCCAGCCCCTGACATTCTCTGATTCTATGATTCCATGATTCAGATTGAGCTTCAGTTGTAGGAATATCTTAAGTCATAGGTTTGCCTATAAGTAAGCAGATATTTAGATATTCAGATTTTTCAGGATTTTCAGTGATGATTCCCACATTCAAAACAAAGATAAAAGAATGAGACTTTCAATGCATTGAAACAGTGACACTAATTATATATACATATATATGTCATCTAGTTGCAAATAATATTTATTAATTGTTTTTAAATATTTATTTATTTATTTATTTTCTTCTTTAAAAGAAACCCAATTTGTATTTATCACATAGTTGATGCCAACTTAGCATACCTCTAATGAACTGGTTAGATAACAATATTTATTAGAAAACATATTTATCTCTGTACCTGCCTTTTTGAAATGGAGAATGTCTGATGAATGATGGGGCAAAACAGTTACATTTCAATCCCAGCAGCTCCTTGTTCATATAAGCTCCCTTCCATTCAGTCTGCATTCTCAGAAAGGATGAGAAAGATGACTAAAGGAGTTCAGATAAATAGTTAAATCTACTTCATTAATAACAGTGAAAGATTTTGTCCTCTAAATAAATTAAAAACAAAAAAGAAAGTGATACTTATCATCAACATTCTAACCTGTATTGTTCATATAAACATCTCTTCCAACTGGCTAAATTATTTTTTGCAGTTTTAAGACCTTTTTTTGCAATTTATTCTAATTGAGTAGACCCTTTTCATCCTGAAAATTGCCCTCTACTACTATTATTTCCTTGGCAAGACAGGTGGTCTTTCATAGTGTGCAGCAGAGCAAGAGATGTAATTCCAAGGAGAATTTCAAGTGATTAATTCCAAGAGCAAAAGGCAAAGGAGGCATTGCATCAAATGAAATGGTGACAAAATGAAGTCTTGTTTATAAGTCAATGTGGAAAATATAATAGAATGCATAACAGTGAGAGGTACGTATTCCATTCACAAAGGAATATATTACTTTATGAGCAAATCATAGTAATTTGTGTTCACAGCAAGCAATGGTGCTAATTGATATGAAATAACAAGAAATTAATACAGGTGCCTCAGAAATTATTTTTATTTCTCATCTTCTTTACTGCGCTTTCAGACTGTACAAAACATTCATTGTCCTTCTCTGCAAGTGATTGCCTAGTATTTGTCAAAATTCCACAGGTGTGCTCTTTCTAGAACTAGGTAGCACACCTAGAAGTAGATCTTCATTTATATTCTGTATTCTATATTTTTTGAGTAAGCAATGAAGATTTAGAATTGAAGATTGTTTGGAATGTTGTCTCCTTTATTAAAGTACACACATTTGAGGATAGCATTTTCTCATGACACAGTTCCTCATTCCTTTATGTCAATAAGACCTTGCCTTAGTTACTTATTGTCAGCTACACACTGCCCCCCATTTTTGGCCCTCCATTCTACTAGAAACAAAACAAAACAAAACAGAACAACAATAAATATCTTTGGTGCTACATAGTAAAATGAGTTAGAGAAACTATATGGTCAAAAATAATTAAAAAAAAAAAAGAAAGCATGAAAAGAAGGAAGGGTATTTTTAAGGTAGCATAACAATGAGAAGCATATATATATATATATATATAAGCACAAAGTTCTGACACAGTCTTTACTTCTATCATGTTCCTTTAGCCATTTAAAATAGCATAATACATCTGTGAAATGTTACACAAAATAGAATGATACTTCTAATATTCTTTTCATAGAGCAAAAGAAGTATTAAACAGTAAAAATATAAGGGCTCAAGGTCACCTGTACAAGTGTTATTTCCTCATATGTCATCTTGCAGCTTATTTTTTGGGACAAGCTCTGCAAGCCATATTGACAAAAACGTGTTTCTGAATATCCTGGCCATGGGCTGTTGTCATAAGCATTTCCAAATTGCTGTGTCTACAAAGCACTGAATTAATTAGGCATGATATATTTTTGGCATGTGACTGCATACAATGTAGCATAATGTCATGAAATCTACCAGGCTGAACTGCACTGTTTGCAGAGGTGATGCTCTCATGAGAATATTTTCAGTTCTGAGTGCATTCAATTTACCTTGAAAGTAAACTGCTGGCTCTCAGTAATGCAACTACTTTTCTGTCCCTCTTTCACAGTAGCCAAGCCTGATAGGGTGGCTTGTTTGTTTGGGGCTTTGGAATTTTATTTTTTTTTGTTTGGGTTATTTTCCCCCTTTTCTTTCACTTTGCTGCGCAACTTAATAAGAAAGAATCAAATAACAGGGTTATTTTCCCCCTTTTCTTTCACTTTGCTGCGCAACTTAATAAGAAAGAATCAAATAACAAAGTCCTAGCTAAAATCCCAGTACCTAGATAACAAACTAGAAAAGAATCCGAGATAGCTACAGTGTAATAACCAGAAATGAATGAGAAATTTAATTTAATTTCATTGTATCCCTGCTTTAAAATACGAGAAGGTCATGTATATACATACCCATACGTATATATTTCTTATAACTATATTTCTGTTCATGCAAATGTATTATTTTTTTCCTCTTTATGTAATTTGTAACAATTGTTATTAAAGTTATTACAGCATGTACAGTGTTTCGATGAAAGAATCTAGTTTCTTTCAGAACATAGTTGTATATCATAGAATCATAGAGTGATTTAGACTGGAGGGGTCCTCAAAAATCATCTAGTTCCACCCCCCCGCCATAGGCAGGGACACCTTCCACTAGAACAGGTTACTCAAGGCCTCGTCCAACCTAGCCTTGAACACCTCCAGGGAGGGAGCATCCACAACCTCCTTGGGCAACCCATTCCAGTGTTTCACCAAAAGAACTTCTTCCTAACATTGTTAATAATTGTTATTTCAGGATGGTGATCTGAACAGTATCAGCCCTGTAATTTGAAAATTAAGTTTTGCAACTGGTCATCCCACCCATATCGTTACAGCTACTTGAGACTGTGACTCTACAACCATGCTACAGAGTTGATGATGTATTTAACTGCACTACTGAATTTCACATTAATTGTTCTGTAAAATTTCATCTGAAAGATATAATTACTGATGTAGATATATACATAGATGTGAAATTTAAGAAAATAAAAGGTTTCTCGAAATTGATTGATTTATCTAAGTTGACACTAAATCTTATAAAATGTAATTTAAAAATTATTATTCTTTATCGAATGTGTACACAATAATCCACATTTCTAATGAAAATTTTCAGCAAAAAATATTTTTTACAGGGACATATTCATTCTTAATAGAATCATTAGAATTATCATTAGAATTATCACGTTAGAATTGTTAGAATTATCGAAGTAAATTGCTTTATCATCCCAATTTGAAGTGGTAAATGTTACATTTTAAGGAAGTAAAAATGTATCATTTAACACCAATGTTCTACATTATTTTAGAGTAGGAAACATCTAATAGCCTATGTATCACAAATTTTACTGTATTATATTTCAAAACAGAATGTGAGTCATTCATGTTTGAAGCTGAGACAAATGTTGAAGTAACGACATTTGTCTAAAGAATGGTTATTTTGTTTTCTTACCAATTAAATTGCGTAGTTTACTACTTCTAAATTATGGTCTTGACTTGACTTGAAGACTTGAGAGGTATCAGTGTGACTCATAATTCATACTTTGACTCATATTAAACATCAAGTCTCATAACATCACTACATGTTTTTACTGTTGCTGTTACGATTATTATTAATAACAGGAATGAAGAATAGCAGTTGAGTAAGTACACATTTTTGTTCTAATCATATGTGATAAAATTATGACCTTTGCAAGAACAGAATGAGAGAAATAGATATATCAGATGAACAATTCTTGCAAAAGCAAATAATTTGAAAACACTGTTTAGCATGTAATAGTCTGTAATTAACCTAGTGGTAATTAACCACGTTCTATCTGTTGCTGAGGCTTTCATTGTCTCTTAAACTTTTTGTTATACATTATAATGAACTGTCTCAGAGAACACGTACAGATATATGAGTGAATATAAAAACAAAGCAAAACAACAAGTAAAACTTGGAAAAGCTGGTGAGAGAGCAATGAAGGCTGGTTTCACTGACACAAGAAAGGTAAGCACTGTCATCCTGGTTCCATGCCAGAATAAGGGCCAAGTCATATATTCTGCATAGTATTCATGCTTTCATGACATAACTGAGTTACTGTCCTTTACAGTTATTATAATTGCAATGGGAATTAATGTCTGCTTCTATGCATGCAACATCCAAAAATTATATTTAAAGTCACTGGACAATGGGTGTTGCTGGATGAAAATGTCTGAGTCTTTTGAAAATCTGAAAATGTACATGCTAAAGATCATCAAAACAAAGCACACTTTTCCAAGCTTGTAAATCTAAAACAAACTGAGATACTTTTCTACAGTTCATTTTATCCTCCCTGAATCTATTCAATTTTTTTTTTATAAAAATATGAAACTTGAATGCATTGCAAGCAGTGATATGTAACTGCTACAGGATTCAAACATTAAAAAAAAAAAAAGTCTCTGTTGCTTCTAAATAAAGAGCTTTTGTCACAGTTGTGAATGGACAGCTGAAGAGGGAGATGAAATGCAATGAGAAAGAGATAACCTCTTAGCCAGGATGAATCACTAAGATTCAATGAGAATTACCTTTAAAATGATGTCGATTAAATAAACATGTATGCTACCCATTGTTTCTTTTATTTTTTTTTTTTTTTTTTTAAACAATGTTTAGAGACTTAATCAGGTACAGTATTATCATACATAAATTTTAAAATGTTTAAAAAGTATATTTTTTCAGGTAATACCTTTAGACACATTATTCTTACGACTCAGAAGACACTGAAGCATGAGACACTTTGCTTTTTAACTGTGGATATCTAAAGAAAGGAATTTTCAGGTGCATGTTGCATTAAAAAAGAGTGATCTGAGCCTTATGGAGGCTGAAGAGGAGGAAGGAGTGTAAAATAGTCACTCTGGTGGAGTGAGTCTGAGTGACAGACCAAATAGTTGTCTGTTAGTATGAAGAAGGAAATGAGATATGGTTGGGAAAAAGAAAAAAGAAAAAACGAGTTTTCAAAAACTTGACAACTAAGAGGATAAAACAGACATTGTATCAGGAAATAATGTATAAAAATGAAATAAAAGTTGAGGAAATAGATTGGTGAGCCATCATCACAGCAGAAGCCATATAGCTCAAGACAGTGATAAAGCAATGAAACACTTAAGAACAAAATCTCAAAAGGCAAGGGGAAAAGAAAAGCCAAAGGCTTCTTTAATGGAGAAGCTGAAAAGGTGTAGGGAAAATCCATGGGAGTATGGAGTAACAAAAACCAAAGTTTTCAGTAGTTTATTAACTCTTTTGTTGGCTAGTATAAGTTATTTTGGTGCACTCTGGTTTTAACAGCCTGGAAATCACAAGGTCATCAAAGTAATGAGTGTTAATACTGACATAAATCCGTAAGATGAAGAACTATTGTCAGGAAAGGTTGATTTTGTTTATTTTGACATATACACATTGATATCTTTATTTTCTGCTATCACGTGCTGCCTGCTGCTACATGCATCCATTTTTGTCTGTCAGATATTAAGTGGCTGTTATTATTTCATGCGTTTGCAGTTCGAAAATAAATTGAGAGCATGAAGACCAGCTAGGCTTGACTTGCACATTGTCCTGGTTTCAGTGGTCAGCTCTGAACCAGCGGTCAGCTCAGAATGTAGAAGTTATCCCAAAGGAATAAATAAAAACACTTGCACAGAATTGGAAGTTAAATAGAAATAATATTTACAAAAGTAAGCAAAGTACAAAAGGTATTAAGGCAAAAAGGATATATATACAAAAGACAGAATCGGCAATAGCCTAGCCCCTGCCTTCACTGAGACCAAGACTTGGAGGGTAGGCCTTGCTACACAGCAAAAACAAATTTCCTGCCTCCTAGGCCTCACTCCCACACAGCCGAAAGCAAAAGCAGCAGCAACGAGCCAAGATGTCCAGAGCCAAGCCAAGAGAGAGATGACCAGGTCTACTGCTTATATAGGGATAGTGCAGGATATGAAATGGTATAAACATATTACAATATCCTGTGCCTTATCCTTATGACTTTCTAGTCATGTTGCAGGAGTTTCTTCTCTACGGTTTTACATTTAATCCTAAACTACAACACACAATTGCTCACTGTGTCTGTTTGGAACAGAGAAATTTAGATGCAAAGTTGAAAAATGTTGGAGTCTCTGAGTGAAGAGGTGAATGTGCCAGGGAGAGGCCATCAAATGGCAACAATAGATAAACTAATATAATTTCATTGGAACATTGAAAACTTTGTATCTGGAAGCACAGCTTGTATCTTCCCCTTGCTGCTTTTGCTGTGCTTTTGCTGTGCTGCTATCTTCCCCCTGCCGCTGTTTTGACTTCGCAGAAAGAGTAATTGGCAATTGGAATGGGCTGCTTGCAGAGGTGGTGGAGTCACCATCCCTGGCTGTGTTTAAAAAGAGACTGGATGAGGCGTTTAGAGCCATGGTTTAGCTAATTAGAAGGTGTTAGGCGATAAGTTGGACTTGACCATCTCTAAGGTTTTTTTCTGACCTGGTTAATTCTGTGATTCTGATTCTGTGACTTGCTGCTTTGCTGCTTTACTGCCTCACTGCTTCGCTTTACTCAGCCTCACCTCCTCTAAGGTTACTCTATACTGTTATATTTAGTTTAACTGCAAAAAAAAGAATTTAATTTTCTGACTTTTCAAATCCTGAGTTGTAGTGATTTTTTCTCTCGCTGGGACAGATTTACAAATAAGTTATTAAGGGAGGGATCCACTCTAACCTATAGCACTCACAGATACATTTGATGTGAGAATGACCTCTCTGCTTCACATCAGTCATGAAAGGAATATATAATTCCTGCTTCTGATTGCCTGAAATTCCAATGATGTCTGATAATTAGATATCACCATCACCATGGTAACACTTTGCCATTAACAGGTTAGTTGTAAGCGTGGAGGGAGTGAAAAGAGGCCCAACACTCCTCAAACTACCACCCTGGCCTGTCATGTGCTGCATATCTGCTAAGAACAGGGCTCTGTTCTGGTGTAGCTTTGATCATCTGGCTTCACATCTAGCTTCTTTCTAGCTTTTTATACCTGTACGGCTTAAAATATACAAAGTGGAGACTTTCCAGCCTTCTCTGAGATCTGAAGTACTAGTACAATATAAAAAAGTGTGTAATAGTGTAGTGACTGTAGGCTGCTCGTGAAAAATGAAAACCAGTCTGACCACTCCCAGGTCCCATGTTGCAAATGTTCCCATGTTAATCGTTGGCAAGGAAAGTTGTTTTCCATTGTGGAGTCCATAATGGCATCCTGGCCTGCATCANTTGGTGATACTGTGATACTGTGATATATACTTTTGCAATGTAATTCAATGTATTCTGCTTTGAAACTGAGTGTCGGCTGTATCCTTATGCCATTACTGAATGATAAGAAACACGAGGTGAAACATCTTAGAAAAATTAAATAGGAAGAGATGATGAGTTTTTTTTCTCCCTTTGACAGTAGCATATTTGATTTCTGCTGAAAAAAAATTACTGTACAGTTATATTAAGGATGCCCCTTTTACTGCTAATCATTGAACTTAGTTTAAACTGCATCAAATAAAACTTTTATTTATAGATTGTGCTTTGGACACTTCCAAATCTGACAGGAGTTGCAAGAGCATGCACCATGCTGAGAGAGCTGCAGGAATCAAATAGCCAGTCTCAGATGAGAATTCTGACACAGATGAAACATTTGTACAGCACATTAACAGTAGCTCATCACTGTGATTTGTTTTCTATTTCTGTGGCCATTTATCTGCAAACAGAAGTTTGATGTTCACTAAAAGGCAGCATGGAAATTTGGGCAGGTAGGAAACATTAGGGAAAAATCTTATAGGACAACATAAGAAAACATGCATTAACCGATGAAGATAGTTTGAGCTCTTGGTATGATTTAGATCAATTATCCTAAAGGCCAGAATAACTCCTCAGTTCCTGGAATAGCCTTGAAGTGTTCAGATTTGCATCCTGCTATTAAGGAAGTACTAAAATCTGAGTAGTCAATGTCTCTTATTTGTCATCCGGTACGTTTAGGAATAGTTTTGAATAAAATGAAAAATAGAATATCATACAATATTATATTAAGTATTCAAGTTAGATGTGTAGAAGTCCGAGTTTCTAATATAATGAAAATATATAGAGATACTTCTATACTTGGTAATTTACTTCTTTTTATAATTCATCCCTTTGTGATTCTTCTTTTTTATCTCCATTCCTCACTAGGACGCTTCTGTTAAATTGAATGAAACTGGACTGGAAGGATCTGATTTTTGGATGTGATTTTAAATGACATTTTAGAGAGGGAAATATGTTTTTTGTATGTCTATATTTATATATTCTTTAAAGTAAAAATATATACTCTTCCTTATAAAAGATGGTAATGTGCGCCCTATTTTTGGCTTATCTCTTTGGAGTTTTCAAATTACAGTTTCAAGTTTTCATAGCAATCCTCATATTGTTTTAAACATATTTCTGTTTAAATCAGCATGATGACTTCAGCTAACAGTGAGTGTTTCAAAAACACTCCACCTACATTTAAAGCTTTGTAAGAAAACTATTATTAAGAGACCTTAGTGAAAAAAAAAAAAACCTTCTAAAACTTATTGCTGAGGAGGCTTGTAAAGATCATGCTGAGCAGTAGGTCAAAAAGCCCAGCCCATTTACAACTGCTAGAGTTAAGGAAATCATTTATCCTGGTAGGTAGCTGCTTCTCTTCACTCACCCCTTTTGACACTTTTCTCTTTATGTCATTTGGACATATTCAATGAGGTGATAAAAGGGGCAGACTTTTCCTGTGCAGTGAAGGTATGGAGACTTATTACAGCTTAGTAGGTTCATTTACACTTCCTGAACAGGCTTGGCATCATATAAAGTGAAGTGTGGTGTGAGAAGAGACTTCTGCCAACTAAGTTGTTTGGAATACTTCCTTTCTAACCTGCTCAGCCCTACTGGAAGAGGTAGTGTATCAATTAAGCCTTATCTATGCTCCTGTCCTTCCTTTGGTGTTGTTTGAGGATGGAAATAGGACTCAGTTAAGTTATATTTTCTGAAGTTCCTATAGATGACATAGTTAAAACTAACACGTATAAGGGCTGTAGAAGTAAGACATTCTCCTAATACAGACCAGAATCAAATCAACTTCTTGTCTAGTCATGGAAATTAAAGCAAAGTACTCAAGGATGAAAACACAGTCATTACCTTGTCGGAAACTCAACTGATGAATCACTGCAAATACCTGATATCCAGCTGGAAATCTAGGTGAAACTTCATGTAAAGAATCAGTTTCTTGAAGGCTAGCAACACGTGTTGAAGGACTGACAGAATGTGTCACTTGTGTGTTTTTCATGAATAAAGGGAGAAACCCAACCTAAGCTTTGGATACATCCAACTTTTTACTATGAGTAAACTAGAGTATATACATATTCATGTAAGCATAAGGGATACAAAACTTTACAAGAAGTCGTAATCTAAGGTTTTTGGTTAGCGGCACATTCTTGTCTCTCCTTGAATTCCTTGCAGATGGCCAGATTGGCTGCTCAACAGGCTAGGGAACCACAGTCTAATACAGTTATACAATTTAATAGTTTGCAAATATTGAATTAATGTATTTTTCAAAAAGCATATGTTCTTCTATTGCCAATGATTTTATCAAAGTTTTCACTTAGGCCTATATATCCACACAACATTTACAGGTGCTGGATCTCAAACTACTGAGAGCTTGGGTATTCTTGAAGCTATGCTAGTACTTAAAAGTTTTCTTTGTGTTTTACTTCTTTTATTTTTATTTTTCTATTAAAAAAAAAGAAAAAGTAAAAAATAAATAATTTTCATAGACAGATACAGAGCTGATATTTGGAGATAGGCTGTACAGATAAAGAGCTGGTAACGTGCCTATTATTTACATATCTTTTGTGATATGCATGATAAGCAGCACAGAACCTGGAATGTATATGTGCACTTCTTACATTGTTTTAAAGTTATATTATTAGCCCAATTCACAATTACAGCATTAATTGTACTTTAACTGAACAAACTCAACTACTCTTCCATTAACTTTTCCAATAAAGTTTAGTGTTCTTTAGTCCTTTTACATAGATATCATCCTAAAGCAAATACAAGAAAAAATTATCACCATTAAGGTTTTTTGAAAAACACAGTGTCAATGTCATAACTGATTAGACAAGTTTACTGAAAAGAAGTATGTTCAGCATTATTTGTATAATGAGATACTCAACAGT
Source organism: Ramphastos sulfuratus (assembly GCA_013399055.1). Classification (NCBI taxonomy): domain Eukaryota; kingdom Metazoa; phylum Chordata; class Aves; order Piciformes; family Ramphastidae; genus Ramphastos; species Ramphastos sulfuratus. The sequence continues at coordinate 10,712 of WBNM01004289.1, forward strand.
CAAGTTATCAAACAAGTCATAGTAACTAAAATGTTGATCTTCGAATAGCCACCACCCAGGACAGTCAAGTGCGTGTATATTTAAAATAAATTCTACTCAGAGCAGGTGCCTCTCTATGTCTTTGTAAAATACACTGTAATCTGAAGTCTGTATTTATGCTGATAATTTAAAAGTAAGTATGGATGGGAAAAAAAATTATTTATAATTTCCATAACATCTTCACCTTTCTCAATTAATGAAGGAATTGCAGTGATGCTATCTGCGGAACTCTGACTAATAAACTGCAAAATACAAGCTGTAGGACAATTATTGCTTTAGTGGAGATGAGTTATGCAAAATCTTGTAAGCACCTAAGGACTACCAAACAGAGATTTAATCAGGAAGAGTTAGTTTATCTTATTTGTTCATCTTTGGCACATATAAAAATATGAGATTTAGTAAATAGTTGATGTGGTTTTGAGAATTCAGGTAGAAACAGTTACTGTAGAAATGTTCTATTATGCAAAACTTACCTGTTTATCCTTATCACAACAATATCTGAGTGTCTATGTTAGGATAGGTTAACATGGGATATGTTAGAACAAGTTAACTGGGAAATAGTCCACTGCTGGCACACAAATATTCTCCACTGGAAGAACACTGCTCTGAGATAAGGAACTGACAGGAGGGAGTCTTGAAGACAAGGCTGATTAGGAAAGCATGCAAGGACAACTGGGAAAACAACAGCTGGAACTTTAGAACCCTCGCATGTGCCTGCGGGCCCCCCCAAACCTAGCAGATGAGTGTGCAGGAACCTTCACTCTTACGTAGCCATGTGGGGTGGGGCTTGGCACCTTTCCCAGCAAGTTCTTGCCAAGCATGCAGGGACAGTGGCTGGACCACCATACAACAAAAGCAGAGAATTCTCCCCAGTAGCTCAGGCAGCTATCAGATCAAAGGCCTCTGTTGGACCCATGGGGACACCCGGAAAGAACTCATGCCTACCAACCTCAGACCAGCACAGCTACCATGCGGATAAGCAGTAGCACCTTGATCCCCGCTTCTATAATCACATACAGGCTGGCATGTATTTTGGGACTGAATAAAGGGACATGCTGTACTCTTTGCTTATTTGACTCTGTGTGTGTGAGTGCCTTTGTTGGTGGGTCTAGGGGGGCCAGACCTACATTGGAATGTAATTAAAACAGTGCCACCTAATACTCACCTGTATCCCTGTATCACATCGTTGAGAAGTGTCAATAGGCTCATTTTAAAGATGGGAAATTAGATATATATCTATATCTATACATATCTATCTATTTTTTTTTTTTTAACCGTAGATGACAAACACAGTAGGTAGTTGTATTGACCTTTTAATCTCTTAATACTTCAACTCATTGCTTAAACAGTTCATTCCTCTTTGTATAGTTATTTGTAATTAAATATAGATCAAAACATAGATGGGGTAGCTGAGACTGTTGGTTTTGGTTTGCAGAAAGGGGAGTGGAGGAAAGGGGAGGGGAGGGGAAGGGAGGGGAGGAGATATCCCAATAGGGTTTTTGGAGTGAGAAAAAATTATATATCTACTCAGAAATATAAGTCTGTGGAGGCGCTTACTTTGTAGAACTATTTCCTTAGACTGAGTAAAGGTATGTATTTTTAAAGCATTCACTTAAGGGATGACAGGAAGTCAATGAGTTTTTAAGTAGTATACTTAAATAACAATCTATAGTCCCTGAAATCAGCAAATATTTTAAGCAATGAATGAGTGCATATTATACTACTGTCTTGCTGCAAAATGGGGGAAAAAGAACAAAATAAGCATATGATGAAAAATTAGTTGTCAAGTTAGTTCTCAAGCCATAGAAATCAGTTTCGTTTTGTGTGTTTGGAAATTTTTAGGAGAAGTGCTAACTTTCTCCCTATGCATTGCAGTTAGGTGGTATTATTGACATATCCACAGAAAGGATGTAATTTTTAAAAATGTATAATATTTCGCAATGAGTTTATTTAATGGAACTTTCAGATGTCAAGGATATTTGAAACATTTTGCTCATCTTAAGCTGTGGAATTTCAAGATGTGAAAGACTGGGAATAGATACACGGGTTTTTATGTCTAGCACAATGTACAATATACTTATTTTAGACATTTTTCTTTTTAGATTTCTATACCTACTATTATTCAGCACACCTGCACTCAGAAGGTCCTATGCTGTAAAGAAAACTTAGAATCTGTGGCAGCCACTGAATCTTCAACTTCCAGGTGTTTAGCTTTGTGTCAGATTCATTATTACATAGTGTACTGGTTTAAGACAGCCTAGCCACTCAGCTGAGATTTTAACTTCTATCATGGCTTTTGTTATTATTGTTATCCATTTCTTCTATTTTAATTGAGCTCCATTACTATGATACTTAAACAATTCAAGTTAAATTATGAGTGTAATTTAGGGCAAATCAGCACATCAACTCTGAAAAGTTAAAATCTTATATTGCCTTTATCTTTCCTGTGAAAGCTTCTGGACATTTTCCTGAATATGCAAAGTCAAGAGCTACTTCTGTGAACCTTTCCACCTATGTACCTTTTTTCAATTTTAGATACAACAGCAGAGCTCTGGGTACATCTGCTCTAGAGATGAAGTACCATGACAAATAAAATACTTATACAAGAGTAAGGCAGTTTACTTTCTCCTGCTTTACCCCATGTTGAACTCTAAGAGAAAATTTGGTAATTGGAGTACCCTTTTAATGGTTCAAAAGAGCTTATACAAAATAATTTTAGAAAGACTAAGAAAGAATTTAAACGCACAAAGCTACTGAATAATAAGATGCCCATTTGAGAAGGCAGTATTCATTTCATGGTGTACTAAGGATATAGATAACTGTAGGAGAATACTTTGTATTAAATGGACATGTGAGCAATCCAACCTGTGCTAACTGCTAAGTGTGAACTGAAAAGTTTCACAGCCTGCATGAAGGTTCATTTGAAGGGCAAAGACACCAGCTGCAGCAGCCCACAGAAGAAGTCAACAACAGGATGATCAAAGCAGAAACAAAGACTCACATGCAAAGTGTTTGAATAGATAATGTCTAACCAATTGCTTAATGCCACAGAGCTTGTGCCTTAACGATCTGAACCAATTGCTTAACAATGAACTAACCTGCATAGTCTGTTAGAAAGTATGTAAGTGTATACTCATATTTAATAAAGGGGCATTGCTTAGATCATATTGGTCTGTGTACAGCTTTGTCCAGGATCTTCCACAGATAACCATGTAAATATTAATAAATAGTGTCCATTGAGTCAATTTTGTCTGTGTGGAAATTTCTGCTGTTGTATTCATTTTTATTTGGTAAACCAACTTTCGTTTGGATAAAGAAAAGTGCTGCATAGAGATGGTTGAAAATAAGGAAAATCTTCCTGAAACATTGAAATATTTAAGCTGATTATATTTTTCAAGTATTTGAAGTGCAGCACCATTTTCCTTTCTTGATTCTCTTCCTCTTTCCCAAAGGAATCAATAACTCTGTGATTTATTTATATTTTTTCTTTCTCTATGTTGTCCTCCTTTTTACCATGGAGTAAATAATAATCAATTACATGTAGAACTTGTCAGTCACTTATCAGTGGACAAAATAACTACTTTTAAAATGTTTAAATTTTCTACAGATTTACAAAATAGCAAAACTGCAAACAGAAAATAAAAAGCCACTCAAAAATGAAAAAGCAAATAAATTCATCAAACATATTTTCAGATAATTACTTCCATTACATTGAATTAATAAAAGCAATAAAAAGCAAATTATTAAAAAAAAAAAAAAGGATTTAGTGATGTGTTATTTTTTTTCTTTGTCACCATTCAGATACGTCAGATACACACATAGCTTTAACTGTTCCAAATGTATCTAGTGCTAATTCCAGAATTACATTTTTAGGAACAATTGGAGGTTTGCTTAATAGTTTGAATTATGGTGTTAAAACTAATTAAATCAAACTTTCATACTGGTTTGTTTTTAACAAGGACAAAAAGGCAGAATACGTTTTTATATCTTTTTGCATAGAAGAGAGAAGACAAGAAAAGATATCTTGTGTCTGAATAAAATCTTTCAGAAGGAAAGGTTTTGATAGTGTCTACATTAATATTCTTGATATTCTTTAATTAACATATTTCATGCAACTCCCTGTCTTTCTATGATAACGAATCATATTTTTGTATAACCTCCTTTCTAACCGTACTTTTACTTATCTATCTTGTTCCTCTCCACTGGGTAGTAATTTTTTCTAATGACCATCAGTTTCAAAGTAAGAACATCATTCATTTTGCATAGGGAACTGAAGAAATATCAGATCATAATGATTTTCAGTCATTGCAGACCTGAGCTAGATTCAGTCCTAGTGACTCAATGATGAAAGCCTCTGAATACTATTAGCAATTCCCCGAACTATTCAGTTCCCATTAAATAAATGCACAATGTATTTGTCATTAGAACTCCTATCTTCTTGTTCTAATTCTCCATATAAGAAGCTGTTGGTCTAAAAATGAAAATGTATTTGCATCCATTAGACAATTTTTTCCTCTAGTTGCAAAGTTACATTAAAATATCCACAGTTACGGTCAGTTTAATTCTCCATTGCCAAAGAGTAGTTCGTGAGTTCCTATCTTCATTATTCTGTTCTAAATTCTAAGCAGTGTCTAGATGTGATATTCTTCATATGAGAAAACATATTACAAAATACAACCAAAACCTAAAAAAAGTATTTTTTTTTTACGTGATCTAATAGGACTATATATCATCAATATTCCAAACTAACCACAGTCAAGGCTCATCTGACATTCCTTTTGTGATCTCCATAATTTAAAAATATACCTTAGCCATTTAAATTAGCACAGAAGTTATTAGACAAATTTATTTTTCGAAAAAAAAGTTAGAAAAGTTTAACTAACCTTAATTATTCAAACCATTACTTAATATTCATATAACCACAAAATAATTATCTAGTTACTTTTCCATATAAACTGAAAAACTTATTACAGAAACTGAAAGCAAGTTATAATTGTTTTTAAACTGTTTGGTAACTTCAGGTATAATTACTAAGTAATTTACAAAATACATAATTACAGTGGGCCATATGTTCCTATGTCTTGTGTGCTGCCTGATGTCTAAATGTATCACAAAAGTGACTCAGAATACCTAAACTAGAGTATAAGTACCTGGCCAATGTTAAAGTATCTTGAAGAGAAATCTAAGCACAGTCTACAGTACTTACACTGATAAGAAACAGAAGTCATTGTGATTGGAAAGATGGGAGGAGCCAGCTAGGAAGTATTTAGTACCATATGTCTGCTTCACAATCCACTGAAGAAATGTCAGAAGAACATTGCAAGTTAATATTGCCTGAGACAGTGATAACTTACAATTCACTGACAACACAGATTGCAGATGGCCAAATTACCACTACAAACACCTTCTGGCATCTGACAGCTCACCAGATGCTGGTGAGTGTCATTTGCTACTTAATCATGTACCTGAGGAGAGATTATGAAGTTCCTATCCAGGATCCTGTGTTATCTGTGTTAGTAAACAATCGATCGTCCTGGTGCAGAAATTCAATACAGTGCCAGGGTAAATAGTGTCATGCATGTGTGTAGAGACCCTGATGAAGTACCTCTGCTAGCTTACAGAATATGTGCAAGACCGACCTCACATTGCTTTGAATTGGTAACTTTATTAAAAATAAAGTTAGGGAACACTACAAATACCAAATTACATATCTATTAAGTTTCAGAATCAAAAGCTTCTCCCACATCAGTTTCTGAAAGTATCCCTGTAAGTCTGATAATTTTATTCCTTCTGTCCAGAAATAGTCATAGTGTATATGCATGTGGCCATGTAATTAGAGTTGTCAGCTTTAGATTTTAAATGTAAGCAAATTTATGACTATCAAATAAATATTCTTGTAAAAACCTGAGAGTTAGAATATTCCGAAGTATCCTGGGAATTATATGTATTTGTTTTTCCTTTACTATTTTTATATTTTACCCAACTTTTTAAAAGGTTTCTAATTCTGTCTCCCAGTTGCAAGCTCATTCAAGATTTTGGCTGTCTTTAGCTGTAAAATTTTAAAAAGGCTCTGTGGACTTCATAGAAACCAAATCGCATAGCAACAGATGACCAAGGTTTTCATGAGCCTTAGTGCTTTCAGTATGTACTCTGTACTGACTTTATTTTATAGGTATTTACATAGACTGTTTTAATACATGGTCTAAAAGGCTTCAGGATTATTATTCACCTTGCAAAGTAAAAATAACACCAAAAGAACGTTGAGAATTTATGCATTTTTGTGGCTCATAGTTGTATTTTTTTTCTTTTTCCTACTCGAAGTTTCTAAGTGGCTGCTATATATTTCCATTCATATTAACATTGAATACAAGAGGAAGCTGGGATCCCAGAATCACAGTTTGATTAGCTTTCAGATGAGAAATTAGGAACAAAAGTTATATCTGTAATAAAGAATACATGACTTGTATTTATATTAACAAAATATTAGTATAGTAAGACGGCTTGAAAACCAAAAAAAAGTAGGAAATGAGAAATAAGAGTCAAAAGTGAGAAATAAAGCTGGCATTGTAGTGGACATGACAGAACCTCTGTCTGAACATTGTATATTGATCTTACTTAGCATTTAGGTACCAACGTAAAAGAAAAGATGAGAGTACGAAAAGAGATAAAAACAGAAGAAGGTCCTAGTTCAGCAACAGCAAGAAACCAGAGAGGCTAAGAGCGAGCACAGGGACTCACACTCCACTGCAGTTACACACAAGATTTAAATGGCTTATCTTACCTGTGGCTTTGAATATTTTGGTTTCTCTTAAATGTAGTACAACTTGTATTTTTTTTTTTTAATAACAAAATCAAATGCCTAGTAACTAGTGACTCTGTGTCACTGTATTTACACTTCAGACTATGGCTTTAAGATGGAATAAAACATTGTAATTTCAAAATCTACTTGCATAGCAATTTTTAAACTACCAATTGTTAAATGAAATAGTAAACTGAATGTGAGTGGACTGAAAGTGTTCTCTCAGTTGATTAATCTATTGATTAGGTGGTAAGTTATCTCCCAACTAGGCAGTCAAGGCTGTCTCAGTTGGTGATTGGTGAGTGTGATGGTTTGGGAGTTACCCCCCCCACACACACACTTTGTAAAATCACCCAAACTAGAACTCAGTCGGCTGGAAGTTTAGATGAAGCTATATTTACAGCCTAGCACAATGTACAAGCAGATNCCTTGCCCCAAGGTTTGCCTTACACGTAAGGAGAATTTTGAGAATTGGCTGGAGGGGATCAGAAGAAGAGTGGTTAGTGAAATTAATCAGCAGAGAGGAGAAGCCAGAAGCTGCTAGACAGCCTCAGACGCTGTGCCCGACAGACACCAACAAGCCCAAGTGGCTTATCTTTTGTTTTGAGTTCTTTCTTAAACATCACAGCAAGCCTATGAGTGAAGTAGACATCACCATTGTTTTCCTTTTCACAGCCTATAATACAATTTTCTCTATTAAAATATTCCAATTAGCTCAAACCAGCACAGTGAGCTTTCACAATATCAATTGATGATGTTGCTGAGGGATAATAGCACTTGACTGATGTGTATCAAAAGGTAGCCTAATTATTTCAGTAGTGTAAATAATTTCTGTAAGTATAAGTGATTTATGATTAAGCATAGGGAAGACCACACTATACAAAGGTGACTAAAAATAACAAATAAAAAGAAATTAAATAATCTAAGGTAATAACCTGGAAGAACAATAAAAATTAAACATAATTATTCATGGACCTCATGATACATGTGTCCACATCTTACAACCTTGATACCATTCCTGTTAGGCCATCTTTAGTTCCTCTAGAACTAAAATATGTATGAAACACAGTGAGGTTTACCTGGTATGTGGGATATCATGGTTGATATTACAATTGATAATCATTCAAAGAAAAGGATAGAGCTGATCTAATCAAGAATGACACTGAGAAAATTAATTGGAAATTATTGTTCTGAATTTCTGATAGCAGCAGAACTAAGGATATCATGTGAAATTTTTATTCAAAATGCTTAGAAACTTTTTCCCCCCACAAGATTTGCAATTAAATGATAACATTTACTTTCCTAATATCTTATGATTAGACAAATTGCTGAAATATCAGTCTGTATATAACTATTACACATTGTCATCCAGAAGAAATTTTGGGCCCATGAAGTTCCTACATCATTGATCACAGAAATGTGAAAGAGTAATTTAATACTTGCCTTCTCCTTTTAACCCATTCTCTTCTAAGCTTCTGCTGGAGATGGTATACTTGGCTATATGGGTCTTCAGACTCATGTAGTAAAGCTGTTCTTATATTCTTTGGTATTTATAAACATTATGTAGAATAATGAGTAACATGGGGGACAAATACTTGGTAGAACTGAGCAGATGTCCAGATTTAAACTGAATGTTCATAAACTATTACTAGAATCCTACTTTCTAAGGCCTATGAGATTATTGTATGGAGTTAGTAAATTAACATCCCTTTTGCACAAAATCTCTGTTACTTTTATAAAGCAGTAAATGCTGATGGTTGCTCTGGTTGGAGGTAAAACAGAACTAATTTTGTTCTTTGATTTTAATTTTCAGCTACGCCTCTTCTAAGTGTCTTCATATTCTAAAGTTAAAGTCACGTCTTTGCAAACAGTGTCTGCTTCTAAAAGTGATAACCCTTAATGTTTATAGTTGCTACCAAAGAATGGTATGCAGAGAGGCTTTTGCATATATATTGCATACCATATTGGGGGTGCCATAAAGTAAAAGTTCACATTTGCAAAGAGAGGTGACCCTAAACTGACTAACAAGCTATTCCATTCCATATAGGTAATATGCAGCATAAAGCTAAGGGATCACAAGGATTAAGCCCTCTTCTTCAGTGGCTGGCATTTGAGGAGGACTCTGTCCATTCTGACCCAGTTTATGCCAAGCTGGTAGCCTTTTATAAGGACATAACCAGGTGGATAGATGATGGTAGTGCAGTTGGTATGGTTTATCTTGACTTCAGTAAAGCATCCACACAGCTAAACTGAGGAAGGAAGGTCTGGATGGTGAGATAATGAGGTGGATTGGGAATTGGTTGAAGGAAAGAAGATAGAGAGTTGTGGTTGGTGGGATGGTGTCTGGTTGGAGGCCTGTATCTAGTCGAGTCCCACAGGAGTCAGTATTGAGACCACTACTATTCAATATATTCATCACTCACTTGGATGAGGGCACTTGGACAGAGTGCATTGTCAGCAAGTTTGCTGATGACACAAAATTTGGTGTGGTGCCTGACACACCTGAAGACTGTGCTGCCATTCAGCAAGAGCTGGACAAGCTGGAGAGTTGGGCAGGGATAAACGTAACGAAATACAAGAAGGGCAAGTGTAGAGTCTTGCATCTGGGAAAGAATAACCCCAAGGACCAGTATAGGTTGAGGACTGATCTGTGGAAAAGCAACGTAGTTGAAAGGGATATGAGGGTCCTGGCTGACAGATGGATGGCCAGGAAATAGCCACATGCCCTTGTGGCCAAGAAAGTCAATGGCATCCTGGGGTGTATTAGAAGGGATGTGGTTAGTAGGTCAAGAGAGGTACTTGCCCCTCTCTAATCTGCTTTGGCGAGGCCATATCTGGAATATTGTGTTCAGTTCTGGGCCTCTCAGCTCAAGAAGGACAGGGAACTGCTTGAAAGAGTCCAGCACAGAGCAACAAAGATGATTAAGAGAGTGGAACATTTCGGCCTATTTCTCCAGGCTGTTGGGGCCTCTCTGCACAGCAGTACCATCCTCTGGTGTATCGGCCCCTCTTCCCAGTTTTGCTTCATCAGTAGAATTTCTGAGGTGCACTCTGACTCATCATGCAGATCATTAAAGAAGGAGTAAAACACTACTAGAGCAAGTATTGATGCCAGTTAGTAATTGGCTTCCAACTACCCTTCCCACTACTGATCACTACCCTCTGGACTCATCTTTTCTGTTAGTTTTTAATGCAACCCACTCATGTAGCCCATACACCATCAGCTTCTTTGTGTGACTCTTGTATGAGACAGTGTCAGAGACCTTACTAAAACCCAGGTAGACAATATTCACTCTGCTCCCTTCTCATGCTAAACCAGTTAAATCACATTTGCAAGTTGTAGGGCCATTTGCAGAAACAAGCCAGTTGTAATGAAAATACAATTGGGTAAAACCTCAAATTAATTTTCCTGCCTCTTTCTTCAAATTTACAAGCAATTAGTGTTGGGTCTTATGGGCTCTTTATTGGGCCATACTATCCAGCTTTAGAATGGCAGAATTTAAAAGACTTAGGTTCTCTGAAGGACAAAACTGACATCTTCCACAGTGAACCTTCAGAGACTGTCGCTGCTCTGTTCAGCTGACACCATATGCTGCATTTCTTCATAGCAGTAAAGCTCTGGCTACTATCAAATCCTCTGTAACTCCCTCATTGAAAAACAGTGTAAGTAGTTAACATTAACATCATCATTTTTCACTTGCATAACAATCTTTTAATTGCAATGATTAGAGTATGCTTATGTCTGCTACCACTTCTGCCTATTAAGTTTAATTTTTTTCTTCCTTTCCACATCTTCTTCTCATCCCACAGATACAGGAGGGAAAGTAACACACAAAAAAAATCCCAAAACCCTGTGGGTTGAGATAAGAAGTCTAATGAAATAATACACTGCACAATTACCTTATCCTATTTGCAGAAAAATGAAACAAAATCAGAAGCAGTAGTAGAAGCCAGTAATAAAATATTCCCCTCCCAGTCCATTCAAAGGCAATTAAGAGTAGCCTTGAAATGGCACCAGCCAGTGACTTAGTTGGGGCACTTAATGAGACAGGAATTATGAAATATGTAGTTATTGTATTTCCAAAAAGCCCTGCCCACAAACACTATACAAACTAGTCAAATTTGAGTTCTAATTCGATCGGGAAAATCTTCACAAGGATGCTTATGGGCAATTCATTAATTTAAGAGAATCAGAAAATTGGAAAGGTTTAGCCACAAAATGGCTTTGCCCCACTTGTAAATAGGCAGCCTGAAGCCCTAGGGAAAGTCTGTTCTACTCATGGTGGAGGAGTAGAAATTTCAAGGTAGTCCCTGGCTCCTTTGCAGCAGTGTTGGAATTGCTCTAGATAGCCATTAAGAGGCTTCTAGATCTTCCCAGGCTCTAGCAGGGTCCTGGGAAAGAGGCAGACAGTCTCTGACCTGATCCTGGTTCCTCTTGGGATGGAGGTTTCAGGAGATGCAGGCAGGATGTTTTGCAGATGTGTAGAGAGCACGATGTCGGTGGCACTTCTCACCACGCTGTGAGGCACTTAATACCTTCTCCTGGTAAGCTTGAAGCACTTAAGTTTACAGGTAATTCAAGCCCAAAACATCAGGGCTAAGCTAGTCTGAAGCAGAAGGCAGAGCAGAACACATTGTCCAAGCTGAGAGCACTGGGGCAGAGCATGTTGTCTGAGCAGAGCAGAACATAGAGCAGCACACACTGAGGCAGCTCCATGAGGCAGAGGCAGCACATCTGCTTGCAACTTATCTCAGTTTATATTATTTGCCTGAGTGTAATGGCTCCTTTGGCCACAGAGATTAACCATTTGCAAAACTGGCCATATTAGGTGAAACCAGAGCTTGCTTACTCTTATTTGTGCAAGACACTAACAAGTAACTAAACACCTGTGGGTACCTGTTTATCACTTTGAGAGGGGACATAATGGCCCAAGCCTTTATCTTCCTCCCGCCCTTGCTTCCCCCATCAGCAAAACAGTGGAGCAAGCTAGGACATGTTTTAGGCCTATTAGCCTTCCACAACAGCCAGCTCCCATCAGATCTTCCTATGTTACATATATACAGTCTGAGTGGTCCCTGGCTTGGTCATGATAAATATTAATAGTTTTTCATAGTAGAAAAAGAACAGATAAATCCATGTGACTCTGTAATACAATGTTTACAATTCATTTCTCCTTTCTTGTAACCAGTGTGTGTGGACACTATTGCAATTTTTTGTCATAAGGCAGGAGAATTTTTCAGTCCTTTTCATTACCATGAGCTATCCGAAGATGATAAATATTCTGTATGGTTCTTTCCAGAATTGTTTCCTTCTACCTGAAAATGCCATGCCTACATCAAAAACCTTGGAAATCCAGCTACCATTTGGGTATTATTTAAACATATAGTGTTATAAAGAAACTGAAGTAATACATACATGAAGCAGTAAATACAATGTCTGATATAGTGACAGAAAGTCACTATGGACAGGACAGGACCAGCCTAGAGATGAAAAGAACATTTGGGGAGAGTAAGGGGACTCTGAAACAACTGCTCTTTCAGAGTCAAAACCAAATCTAAAGATTTCCATCCCATAGCCAAGAGCCTTTGAATCAGGTACCCGACATCTGACCTGCTGTGACTCTGATCAAGTAGCTATCACAAATAAATCAATATTTCTTTATTAGTGAGAAGTGTGGCAGGTGTTTAATACACTACACTTCTCTAGTAGGGGTTGGAAAATATTTTTTTATCATAATTAGGACTTGATTTTTTCAGTTGTGATCAAAACTCCTTTATATATATTCCTTGCTTGACAGAGTTAGTGTGCATTTCTGTTAAAAAACAAAAACAGAAACAAAAACAAACAAAAAACCAAAACCAAACCAAACCCAAACCCAAAACCACATTTTTGGCCATTTCTGGCTCTGCTAGCCAGCTACATGATATTTGTAATTACAGTATGTCTACTATAGCGCACTCAAATGAAGTGGACTTTTCAAATGAAGAGTATTTTTCCTATAAAAGGACATTGATACTTAATGAATTTAAAGACTTCTAAAGCAAAGACAATTAAGAAAGATATCTTTCCGTTCCCAGGAACAAGAGCACTGTAATACTATGATATGGTAAAATTGCTTTGTAAAAACTGCATCTTATAAGATTTCATTGTCTCACATACTAACCAAAATTCACAGTCTTATGTGGAAAAAAGGAAATCAAAATTAATGTCTGCAGTTTGTTTACTATATTTCAAATCAAAGCTATCTACTGCTATACTGAATGCCCTGCTGACTACTATGATGTTCAGTTTCATGTACATTCCTTTGGCAGTCAAAAACCACGAGGTAGATTTTGCAATATGCATCAAGTGGAAAGCCAAAATTATTTTTCAAGTACATAATCTTTTTCTCTATTTTTCTTTTTAAGATAAAGAAAGCAAAAAGGAAAACAATTTGATTTTTGTATCCCATGTTACTTTTACTTTGAAATAGCATCTTTCAAGTGTAAACTAAGGAAATAGCTTCCTTAGGACCAGATGCTACATAAAATACTAAAATCTAAATTTTAATGAGATATCATTGCCATTAAAAGTTTTCAAGTCCTTCTCAATGTTTAATGGAAGCATTAAATCCTATGAGACCTGAGATCTTTAAGAAGTTTGTCTCTGAATCCTAGATTGTCATTTTTCTGAGAAGAATCTCACTTAGAAGGGATTCATTTGGTCTCGATTTATAAGGTGGTGTGATGACAGAGGCTTGACAGAAAGGTGAGTTGAGAAGTTAAGCCTTTAGTCTCAGATTTCATCCTTGTCACTCCTCTCTCCAAAGAACAGCTTTCGCTTTCCAAAATGTACCTTTTGCAAAATAATTCTGTTTAGCTTTTCTATAGGTCTTCATTTCAAACATAGTATGTTAAAATGTTAACCTCTGAACAGATCTTTCTCTGTTATGACCTGTATTCTCTGTCTCTTTCAAACCTATCTATATCTGTATCTCATACTTACAGGTGCTTTATGTTTTACCCTGGAAAGGAGAGACTGCTAACAGAAAAAGACAAAAGGTAGTGCCCCTGACAAAGACTACCTCAGCTGAAAAAATTCTGCTTGCTACAACACAAGGAGAGTAAGTCTGTGAACATGTGGAAATCATTCTTAACTAATTCTCAATAGGTGTTGACAGGTCTCTTAATCTCTATAGAGCAATTTCCTTTCCCTACTTTCTCACAGTAGGAGAGGTTTAGGAATTTAAAGACTAGAATGCACTAAATAACTGTTTGACTGTACTTTCTCTTTCCTTTTAGCAACCATATGCTCTTTTGTTTACCTTTTACATGTTGTATATGAGCTGATTAAATATAATATTTTTCTCCAAAATTTATTGTAGACAAAAAGGTATAGCTTTAGTATTTAAAGGCAATTGCTTTAGTCTGTAGAGTCTCCTAGACTTTTCAGAGTCTAACATTGTTACTTACTGACTCATGCTTGTGTGCTTAATATGCTGGCATGGGGGGAGTCAACATCTTCAAGGGGAGATACATAGAAACCATCAGCCAAATTAGAGAAGATATAAAGTTACCAAATGTGAAGTAATAAACCTCCAAACTATAATATAATATAATATAATATATATAATAAAAGTATGCAACAATACTCAAAAACTCTCCTTTATAGAGAAGAAACTCTCCTTTATACTGAAGGAGACCTTTGACGCTGTCTCCTGTGACATTCTAGTGAGCAAGCTCAGGAAGTGTGGGTTGGAAGAACAGACAGTGAGGTGGATTAGGAACTGGTTAGGAGACAGAGTTCAAAAAGTGGTAATCAATGGTGCCAGGTCTAGCTGGAGAGCTGTAACTAGTGGAGTCCACCAGGGATCGGTTCTGGGTCTGGTGCTGTTCAACATCTTCATCAACGACATTGATGAGAGGACAGACAGAGTGTCTGCTCAATTTTGCTGATGACACCAGGGAGGCTTGGCTGATACAGTCGAAGGCTGTGAGGCCATCCAGTGAGACTTGGACAGATTGGAGAGCTGGGCACAGAGGAACCAAATCTTCAATTTGGGGAGGAATAACAAACTGCACCAGTACAGGCTGGGAAGTGATCTGCTGGAGAGCAGCCCTGTGGAGAGGGACCTGGGAGTGCTGGTGGATAATAAGTTATCCATGGGACAGCAACATGTCCTTGTGGCCAAGAAGGCCAATGGGATCCTGGGGTGTATTAGGAAGAGTGTGTCCAGCAGATCAAGGGAGGTTCTCCTCCCCCTCTACTCTGCCCTAGTGAGACCACATCCTGAGTACAATGTTCAGTTTTGGACTCCCCAGTTTAAGAGGGACAGGGATCTGCTGGAGAGGGTCCAGTGGAGAGCTACAAGGATGATTAGCGGACTGGAGCACTGCCTTATGAGGAAAGGCTGAGGTACCTGGGGCTTTTTAGTCTGGAAAAGAGAAGACTGAGAAGGGATTTAATAAATGTTTATAAATATCTGAGGGCTGGGTGTCAGGAGAGGGGGGACAAGTTCTTTTCACTTGTTCTCTGTGATAGGACAAGGACCGGTGAATGTAAGTTGCAGCACAAGAGGTTGCACCTCAACACAAGGAGGAACTTCTTTAAGTGTCACAGAACACTGGAACAGGCTTCCTAAAGAGGCTGTGGAGTCTCCTCTGGAGACTTTCAAAGCCCGTCTGGATGTGTTCTTCTGTGACCCAAGCTAGATTGTATGGTCCTGCTCTGGCAGGGAGGTTGGACTTGATTATCTCTTTGGGTCCCTTCCAACCCCTGACATCCTGCGATCCTGTGATCCTGTGAAGGCTTCCTCTGAAGCTTCTGCTAACCTTCCTCTTCATTTGTCTTTCTCTGACTCCTGGAAGGAAGTTTTCCTACCTGTAGATCAAAACCCTCTCATGGTAACAATGGACCACACTAAGTTTGTAAACTAGGTGTGCAAACTAGATTTGAAAGTACTTCAGAAAGTATCTGACCTAAGATGCTTTATCATGAGTATTTATAGATTCTCTTGTCATGTCCCCCAGGTACCATAATCAAGCACTGACTCTGATAGATCAGCTTTTCAAGTAGAAAATACATGTTTGCTTTAAACAGCTTTCCTTTCCACTTAAAAAAAAAAAAATATTTTATTTTCAAATCATACTCAAATGCTCAGACCTACAACTTCTGGCCATAGCAAGTTTTTCCGACAGGGTAACACCTGAACCCCAAGGTCTTATGAAGGTTTTTCCAAATATACAGGGATCTCTCATCACTGGGCCAGGAGAGTTATTGTTTATAGTACACTGAATAGAGGCACAGATCTCAAAAGTTTTTTAAAAATACACAAAGCTTTGCTTTGAGCCCCTCTTTGAGTAGTCCTGGAAGCTGTTGTACGTGGCCATAACTGCAACCAGCTTCATTGCCTTTCAGATGCACGCCTGAATGTCCCAAGGCCTCTAGTGTCTGTATTTTCTCCTTCTATGTCACTCCAGAATTTTTCCTCTCCCTCTTACCTGATGCTACTGGTCAAACTAGGGAATGTGTACTCCTAGCCACAACTAGGGAACTGTTCATGAAGAACAAGAGGACTGTGCACAATGCGACCTGATAGGATTGATTTGTGCTGCAAGCCACAAAGATGCCCTAGAACATTATTTATTGCTGGGACCAAGTGGGTCCAAATAGCAGGACATCCAACTCAGATAGATTCCTACAACTTCTGATTTTAGTTTTCAAGTTGCTTCTCATCTGACTTCTTGTGATAGAACTGTCAACAAGGTTTATTTTTTGATATAAAATGGATGGATAAGTTTAGGATAAGATAACTCTCTGACTCATAGAACACAAGATCTATCAGAAAATCCTCGTTGCTTCATTTATATCCTCTTCTCATTCCTAATGCAGCTGAATAAATCCCACTCAAAACAGTACCTTTTTTTGGACTCCATATACCTTATCCTGCTATCTTATACAAGATTTCAGGACTTATTAAACCCTAGTCCTTCCTAAAAACAGAGCAAATCTCAGCAGCCCAAGTGGGCCACGTGAATGACAAAGCCTGCACTGGCAGGTTGCTTGACAGAAGTAAGTGATTTTTAATTTAGAGTGTTTCCCCTGTCTCTACACAGGTTTGAGGAATATCTACGTTCACTTATATAATGTGATATTATTTACTTTCCTACAGATTAATATTATTTTAAATTTTAAAATATATTATAAAATGTGGTCTTTAATTCCTGTGTCTTAGTTCCTTCTGTGCAAACTGGGATAAGGACATCCTCTTATCTTTCAGAGATATTACATGGATTACGAAGATTCAGAGGTGTTAAGACATTATGGTAACAGGGATTTTAATGATTTTGCTATCAGATCTGTCATTCTGACCTTGTAGAAGAGGCAGGAGTGCCACACTGGTTGGTGGTACAGAATAGATTTTTGTCTCCTTTTCTTATTCCCTGTAAAATGCTTTCACTTAGGAGATCTAAACAATTTCTTCGTCTTGCTAGCTTTCTTAACATATTAACAAGATCAGAGCTTGGAGAACATTTTAAAAATTGCACTGCTCTTCATTTGAATTTTTAAATGAATTCACTTTGACTAATTTTGAATCCCTGTGGCGTGTGCTTCCCACATGTCTTTTAGCAAGTATGTTAACATGAAGACACATCCAGAGAAATAGTTAATTTTCAAGAACAATTTTAGAATACAGAAAGTGAATCACAAATTTCACTGTTATTCAAACAGGAAGCAATCCTATGTTCAGTATAAATATTATGCTTATGCACTAAGGGGACAAAATACACACTCTGTAAAATATTGAGAAAATCTGCTACACCTAGAGCACTTCACAAAAGATGCTGTTGTATACCTCCAATGGAGCTCAGAAATTCACAGAATTTTGAAAAGTTGACAGAATATTATGTGAGATACCACTGACTTCTTCTGAAATAAAAGAATATATAATTTCTGATTCTTCTTAACTGCAAGACCCTGACTATCAAGGCAGTGTCAATGGCTCTTATATTTAAGACTTACTTGCAATTCAGAATCATACAAAATGACAATGGTGTGAAAGAAATTTGGATAATGGCATACAAGGCTTAAGTAAATTCCTGAATCTTGAAACGGACTCACGTGTGTTATACCTTAAGAATATGCAAAATTTATATTTATGGTCCTATGAGTCCTGCATATAATTTTTTTTTCTGGTTTATTCAAGAAGCATGCTATTCAGTTTTTCCTATCCCAAGTGTGTTTAGTAAACAGGAGTCACTTGTGAATGATATGTTCTAAAATCAAATTTAAGGGTAAACTTAATTATGACCACAGATGGTGGAGCATAATTGATGACAGTATGCCAATGTAAACTGGAACTAGCTGTGTCTAAAAACATATCATCACTATCAACAGCATAACAACATTATGAATATCTTAAATAATTACTTTATAAAAAAAGATAAGTTGCAAATTTTTGTTGCCTCCATACACGATCTAGTGTATGTCAACTACTTTTGTTTATGTGAGTTTCTTTTTCATTCAGTACTAGACATCTTGCTTTTATTATTGCTGCAAAGAATCAACAGGGGGAAATTTTCAGTAGCAAAAGGAAAATACATAGACTACACTTTCCATGAAACAATAATTGGAGAGCTGCCACCTGAATTTCATGGGAATTAAGCAAGAAAAATAAAAGAACATAACCTTCTTTCTGCATGATTTGCCATCACCAATTGTGAAATTCTTTGTTGTTATTATTCCATTTGATAGCAGCCACTTCCCATTTACATAAGACAGAGTGAGTAGAAGAGCACAGGCAACTTGAAAGGAAAGGCAGAACATTTGTTTATTATATGACCACAGTCTCTACAAGTGAAATTGCATTTCAATGGTCTGAACATTTTGTATGATTATCAGACTTATGTGTTGCCAAAGAACTCTCCCTACATTCTTCACTTTTTGTAATGCTGTGAAACTCAGAAAGCTTTGTTACTATTCAACTTTGCTTTCTTTCCTTTAATTTTTTTTTTTTTTTAATTTTCCTTAGGATTTGACTGAAGATTGGAATAAGATGAGAATGCTGATTCTCAGGTAGATTTCTGTGTGAGTAGCTGGGGCTTGGGCATGGCTTAGAGTGTTTTCTTATAAACTTTAATGTCACCCTACCCTAGCTCTCTAGGATTGTTAGGGTGTTTAACTTTCTTAAACTCCGATTATTCTTGTCTGCTCAGGAGATGACTGAATAAGTCAAGTAATTATTTACCATATTTGCAGAATATTCAGATAAATCGGAGGTAATATGGAATCTGATTCCAAAAATCATTAGAAATCTGACCTTCATTGTTCACATCCTATCACAAATAACTGAACAAAGCACTGATCTGCTCTATAAGAAGCCAAAATATAGGAGTCCATAATAGTGGCTTAGACTGGAAATAAGAAACACAAGAAACAAGCAGGGCTGTGCTCTTATCTTTGAAAACTTGTCTATACCCATCATCTGTTCCAAAGTCAGCTTCTAATTGGGCCTGTTGTCAATACAAAAGATGTTTCTTCATATTAACTTGTCAGTGCTTTGATGCTATGTAGCTCTGAAGCATCTGTTGCTGTTCCCAGGTGGACAGTACAGTACATGATAGGGAAAATGTTGCTTAGGAAGTGTTTGCAAGCTACTACTGACCTTGGAAGTTGCTATACTGTGATACCATTGCTGATTACCATAGTAGTGTCCCTCCACCTCTGCTTTCCATTTGTTGAGGACTTCACTGAGAATGAAACAGGAAAATATTTGTGCATTCTCACAACTATTGGCCTTCTCACAATGCAGAGCAAGCAGTGGGATTGATCCATAATGTCAATGCATAGATGTGATTAGGGAAAGAATGTTTTAATTTAAATAAACTTCTGATGGTCTCTTCTGGGTTTTGTTTTGGTTTGTTTGTTTGATTGGCTTTAGTAATAGTACTGTGGCTTCGTTTATATTAAACTTATTTCAGTTGCAGTTGTGAGAGATGAGTGAGAAAAATATGAAGCAACCCTGTAGACACCAAGAAGAAGGGGGAGCAAAGATTCCCCTGTGTCCCCTGGTGAAGATCATGGTGATGCAGGTGGTCTCCTTGCAGCCCATGGAGACTTCACAAAAGAGCAAGTTCCTGGAATGATTTGTGGAAAGGAGTGAAAAGTGGAGTAGATTTGCCAGCAGGACCTGTGGCCTCACAGGAGAACCATACCAGAGCAGTCTGTTTCTGAAGAACTCCACTCATGGAGAGGACTCACACTGGAGAAATTATTGAAGAGCCCACAGCCTGTGAGATGACCTCACACTGGAGCAGTGGAAAAGTGTGAGGAAACAGTGGCAGATTATTATAAACTGAACTTCTCTGTGCCACCCAAGTGGGGAGAAGGACACAGGAAAATCAGAAACAGGAGCAAAGGCATGAAGATGTGTGGGGAGTGTAGAAAACTTGCGTTTGTTTTCTCACCATTCTCTTATATCTTCAATTGGCAATAAATTACATTAATATTCCCCAAATTGAGCCTATTTTTCCCATTACAGTAATCAGTTGTACCAGGTTAGGTCCCTCCCCTCGGTAGAATAAACTCACCACAACACGGATTTTTTTGTAAAGTCAGGGAAAAAAAAAGAAAAAATGTATTTCTTATAGTTTAAATATAACAGTATAGGGAGAACACAACTACTACAGGTATATAATAACCTGAAGGAAGATGGAGAAGGGGTCAAGCAGTGGTAAAGCAGCAAAAGCAGCAGCAGTCAAAACAGCGGCAGGGGAAGATGGCAGTGAGCGCAGGCGAAGCAGTGGAAGCAACAAGGGGAAGGTACAAGATGTGCTCTTGATGTTCCAATTAACTTATCCGTTGTTGCCATTATATGGCCTATCCCTAGAATGTTCACCTCTCCACTCAGAGCTTTCACTTCTAAGTTTCTCTGTTCTGATTTTTTTTTTTTTTTTTAATGTCTGAGATAGGAATCTAACTCAAACGGCCACATCGGTAAGTGATCATTCTGTCTTCATCTCAGACCACAAGCTTTCTCATCTTATTTTCTCTCCCTATCCTGATGAGGAGGGGAAGGTAGATAATGTCTTGATGAACATACAGTAACCAGCCAAGTTTTACCCATAATAATAGCTCATCTTTTGAAAGCAGTATCTTTGTTGTGAAATATATGATCGAAAAGCCCATTTCCTGCAGTTTTACTTTTCTATCTCATTGCAAATTCCTTCATATATGTTGGGATTGGCTGAAACATCTCTGGAGCTTCTTAGAACTCTTCACTGACTTTCCAGGGCACCTAGAGAAATGAGCTTTCTAAATGAGTGAAGGTGCAAAGAATTTTGCTGAGTCTTACAGATTCTTTGTAGAACTGAACAAAATTGGTTTTAAATTACTCTTATCTCTTAGGGAACTACTGGACATTTTTCTAAAAGGCTGTCTTCTAGAGGTTGCTGTAGTGCTTTATTCTGTCAGATCTCTTATTTTGCCTGACAGCCACAGGTGCATGGATGATCAGAAAGCCTTAGAGGGGAATTCAGTGAGCACCAGCTTATTGAGGATCAATTCAAACAGAAGTTTAGGGAAGTGAATTTCATACTTGTGTAAGAGGTCTCCTACAGATAGGATAGATAGACATTTAGACTACTTCTGAATATTTATTCAGCAATATAAGCTCACCTTGTAAAGGGAGAATTATTTTTACTACTGACATCAAATAAAATGAGCCCTCTACACTTTGTAAGCTTGAGGCAAGGCATGAATGTCAATGTAGTTGGATAGAGATAGTGTAGGTTTAAGAGTACCTGTCTTCAAATTCTAGCTCTCTTAAAGGCTTGATTGGTGTCCTGCAAAAAATATCCCTAACACCATCAGTTTTGCAGTAAGAAGCTTCTCTGAAAAGTTTTCTTTTTCTTTCTCTTTCCAAGACCGAAATGAGGATGTACCAGTTGGAATTTGCAAAGCATTCTGCAAGTTCAAAATCTGTACTTTATAGTATAGTGGTACAACTGCCAAAATTATTTGTAGCATTTTATTAATTACAAAGTCATCAATAGAAATGTGAATTTTGCTGAGATCTCAAACACCCAGTTTACTAAGTAATTGGACATTGAGGTTAGTTCCAGGATACCGGGAGAGATTCTTGTTGCTAGATTATTATACCTACCTAGCATTAGGTTATTCCATGTGAAAAAACAAACAAACAAACAAACAAAAAAACCAAACCCAAACAAACAAAAAAAAAACCCACAAAAGAAAAAAACAAACAAACAACCAAACATAGGAGTAAATTTAAGCAATTTGAAGATGAAAAAAGTATGAGTACCAAGAAACTTCTTAAGGAATGATTACCTGGGCTTTCCTTCTTGCCTTTTTTTGAAGACTGGAGTGAGAAGTCTTCTTCTCTGGAGACTTTCAAAACCCATCTGGATGTATTCCCATTTGGATTACCCCAGCTGATCCTGCTTTTGGCAGGGGTGCTGGACTTGATGATCTCTGGAGATCCCTTACAACCTTTAACACTCTGTGATTCCATGATTACCTATGACACCGTAGATTTATTTGCAACATGGGAACTTTAACAGACAGATCTTAAAAATTCCTTTAAAAAAAATCTCAAAAGATTCACAAAATTTCTGAGATTCTGTTGCACATTTTTTTTAAAAATACATGGTCTAGAGTGCATTTTGTTACCTTTGGTGTCTGAGACAGATGTGGTCTTTCTGTATTTACAAGCCATTATGTAATAGCTGTCTTTCAATAGCATCATACACTTTTTGAAATAAATGGACTAACTGGCAAAGTATAATGAGAAATTATTCCATCTTGATATGTGATGAAAATATTCTATTCCTCAAGAACAGAGAATGCAACAAATGAAAGTAAAAGAATAAAGTTTTCTTTTTTAATTCTGGTAATGTAATCAGTTAAATATGTTCAAATATTGTAACTGAAATTAACTGTTGAAAAATTGAGTTGATTACAAAATTTTGCAAAGAAATAGAAGCTTTTAACCTGATTTTTCCTATTTCTGGTAGACATTGGATCTATAGCCCTGGAAATTTTTACTTGTTAGGATAGCTTTATTAGAAGAACATTATGTTTATATTGTTAATTTCTATCCTAGACATATTCCTTTGAAATTCACTGTGGAAATAATTCAGAATTCCTGCTGATTAAACTATAGAGTTTGTTTTAAGCTTTTTTCTTATATCAAATAAAAAACATAATAAATTTTACACAGTGTATATTGTGTGATCTAGTACAACATACTTCCAGACAGAAATGGCCAGTGCTTTAACTGATTATATTGCTCCATCTTTTCTGGCAGATGCATTCTGTTTTTCTGGTTCATCTATTACTGTTCTATTCTGGATTCATGTCTGCCCTTAATGTTCAATACAAAAGCTAATTATTGTGCTAAGCAGCTTTTCTAAAGGCTTTGCTTCTGCATCTTTGATTCTTCATGAACAGAATGGTAAATTAAAACATAGATAAATGATCCAAAATTGAAATTAATTGTTCTACTTTTCATTTAATAGTGAACACAAGGCTTTTTAAAGAGGACATACATATTCAAAGGCATTTTCAAGTCTGGCATACTATAGTTCATGCATCACCTCCTCACAGAGTTGTTTTTTTTTTTTTCCAGTAATAGCTATGTAATGAGTTGGTTTACCATCTTACTAAGTAGTTCTAATCTATAAAGGTTCTCATACCACACTGATCACCATATCATCTGAGTGCCTTCCAATAGTGCACTAAGCAACGTGGCTAACATCTGTCGCATATTTTGTTCTCGATGTTTCCTTAGGGAAAAAACTATGTGGAGTGTTTTGGTTTGTATTTATTTATTTATTAAGAAGTCCATATATTAAGGGTCATTTAGCCCAAAGAGTGTTACACACACAAAGTAAAGATTGTTGCATGTGATTATGGTCACAGAAAAGTGCAAACAGGGATGAAACATTTACATTGAACGAGATGCCGAAATGAATGTCTCAAACTTTCAAGTATATCTATTAATAATTCTTTCTTTGTACATACAGCAAAACCTCTTTCCATAGTGTCAACTTGAAAAGTTATACAATATTTTATTTCTACCAGGTGGATGAGACCTAGTTTTATAAGCGGTAATATACACTTTGAGCTTTTGTATTTCACATCTGCAAACTCATCTAGACAGTGTATCTGTATCTTGTCCAAAAATGATGTTCAGATAACTTAAACAGCTAGCTTGGGTTATGCTGCAAAAGTAGAGACCCAAGTCAAAAACATACTGACAGAGTGTTTCATGTTACTTTCCATTCAGGACCTTCAGGACCGCATTTAAACTTAAGTACTGACTTAATTTGAAGACAATAAAAGTAAAGAAGATGACTTCAAGTAAGTATGTGTTTAAGTACTCACTTATTTGCATAAATCAGAGTATAAAGACAGTAAAAGACTTATTTACTTAATTTACCTCATTTCTCATACCATGTGCATTTCACATATGCTTCCCTCAAGACAGATTTGAGAGGATTTTTTTTCTTTTCCAGTCGTTTGAAGCGATTGAAAGTAAGGTTCAATTACTTTTTCACAGCACAATTACATAGCTTAGCCAGTCTTAGCTGTCTACCCCCTCTGAGTTAATTTTTACTCTTCTTTGTCTCTTCTTAGTATTATAATAAACAGAACAACAAATTCTTAAGACGATAAATTATTTTTCTACCTCAAGGTGAGGAGGGAAGCTTAAGGCAAGAAGACATTTGTATCCATACATTAGAAGTCTAAGTTCTTGATGGTCAGCCAGCATCACCAGAAAGTAGGCAGGTTGAGTTAATTTCCTGTGCTGTACGTTTCCAAAGAGTAATGAAGGCATCGAAGGACGTACAAAACCAGAGAAACTCATTATGGGAACAAGTGAGTAAGAATTTCCCAGAGCTGTCCTAAAGCCCACTAGAAAATCCATATACCTCCTTATTTGGAATAATAAAAGTATTCTTTAGCTTTTATATTAAATTGAATAAAATAGTTTACTATTATGTTATTTCTGGGGAGAAAAAAAAATTACTTATTCCTTCTCTTCCCTTTGGCTAATCCGAGACGTCATTTACAGATGGCTTTCTTACCACCATGTTCCTTGTTCAAGTGTTCTGAAATTTAATATCTCTTTTCCTTAGTGGTGTTGTGATTTTGTGCATTATAAACCACAGAAGGGCAGAATAGGTGTCAGAGAAGGCTTTCAATATGATGCCTATTTGAAAGATATGTGCCAAAATTCTGGACATTAATACAGAGAGTTAGACGGTTGATGAATATAGAGCCTTTAGAAATTAATGATTATTTAAGATGTACTCCATTGTACATACTAATAAAGAATAATCATCTGCATTAATTTAAGTAAAAATTATGGCATCACTGGTGATATTTATCAGCATGATACTGCTATGAAAATGTAGCTAATAAGAAAATAATGAACCCCAATGCAGTTTCAAATTGTTTGGTAGAAAATATTTATTGTGAAATTTTGAAATTCAACTACAATAATGTAAAATGTGCAAATTTTATTTTAGACTGATTTGTATTTATATAGTTTAGCTGCGTGTGGTTGGAAACTCTGGACTTGTTACTACTTCATTTAAAGAAGTAGAAAAACACATAAAATAATTAATTTCTATTTCATTAATCAATAATAATAATTGTACATATCAAAGGAAGTCATTAAGCATTGAAGTTGACATGCACAAGAAATCCAAGAGTGAATCAGACATGTTCAGGGAGATGTCTATTTCTCATTTAACCAAACCACCAGATTTGTCACTACATTTTACTGCAGGTGTTTTTTAAATGAAATCCAGCTTAATCAAAGTTATCCATAATTCCATTGTAATAAAATGTGAAGTGCTTTAAAGAAGATGGAATTGGAATATTCCATAAGAATCCAAGAAAACTGTCAGCTTGACATGATGAATATGGCTTTAAAATCTTAGGGTAGAGGGAGTATCTATAGCATTTTAAATTCATTTGGCAATTATTTTGCATTTATTTCATCCCTTGCTCTTGTGTTTAAGACCAGGCTGCATGAGGCTTTGCACAGTCTGGTCTAGTAGGAGATGTACTTGCCCATGGCAGAGAGATTGGAACTAGATGACCTTTAGGGTCCCTTCCAACTCAAGCCATTCTATGATTCTGTCAAGAACTATAAGAAGTGGACAAAAGACTTGAGAAAGTGAGAGAGAAGTCTGTCAAATGCAGCACTACCTACATGTGTGAAAAAAGAGTTACCAAAGAAGGAAAGAGAACAAATAATTAGAAATTCTCTGTGCAGTGAACATCTTAGAAAGTTTTTTTTTTTCCCTTGCTTGTGACTGTCTCTTGATGTTATTTTTATCAGGACAATTGTATAAACTTAAATGTTAACATTTTAATAAAGATTTTAGTTTTCACATGATCATTCAGAGAGTTACAGTTAGCAAAAAAACCCAAACAATAAAATTTTCTTAGCTCCTCGACTACACTTAGTCAAGTTTTAAACTCAGCTGCGATCTGCAGCGTCCTCACTGAAAAACGGTACAGTGTAAGTAAAATATTTCTTATGCCATGCTGTCACAATAATCATCACAGGGAAAATATTTTAAGATGGAGTAATATTCAATCAAAAATACCAATTTATTACATCAACATTTTTGGTGATACGGTGATTTTGACTAATTTTTCATGGAAAATTGTGTTTCTGGTGTAAAATTTAAAATTGTTACTTGAACTGATGCTACGATTAAATAGATACAGTGATGAAGCCCAAAGAAGCTGAGAGGTTTTGTCCATCCAATTATAACTCAAATATTAAAAAAAAAAAGTAGTAACAAACATTAATATTTATATTTCCTTTATACTTTCATATTAAAATCATTGTGTTTTGATTTGTTTCAAAACACTGATCTCTGTGACTCCATCATGGGAATTATTTTTTTTTAATCTATGTGTTCTCATAGTATGTTATTCAACATAAAATTAGGAAATTAAAATGTTCCTTGATAACTATTTGTTTATAGATCATAGAATTATAGAATCATTTAGGTTAGAAAAGACCTTCAAGAATATCAAGTCCAGCCATCAGCCCTAGTCTTCCAAGTCCATCAGCAAGCCATATCCCCAATCACTACATCTACTCAGCTTTTAAGCAGATCCAGGGATGGTGACTCAACCATTTTCCTGGGCAGAATGTTACAGAAATGTAAATGTCTCCCCTCAAGACTGTCTAAGGTGGTTTCATTATGTTCTGATCAATTATTTTGATGAAGAATATTGAGAGAAGAGATGGGATAACCAGTCAAATTGTTATTAGTTATAGAAAAAAAAGAACAACCCCTAGACATTATGTTTAATATTTTTAAAAATAAATTATTTCTTGTATTTATACAATGTATAATGAGGCTTTATCTTACACTCATATGAAACTGCATCAGTTTTTGTTTAATAATTTTACTAACTAGAGCACTATACTTTAAAAAATCAGTTTAAAAATACTCTAGTTAACTGCAAAGACGAATAACAATTCTTCCTGTTTGCAGATGAGCCTTTGTTTTTGTTTTGTTTATTGCTATTGTGCTGTTTGAGGATTT
This sequence comes from Ramphastos sulfuratus, assembly GCA_013399055.1. NCBI lineage: Eukaryota > Metazoa > Chordata > Aves > Piciformes > Ramphastidae > Ramphastos > Ramphastos sulfuratus. Next base: position 38,133 of record WBNM01004289.1, read on the forward strand.
TGTAATATATGCATTCAGCTTTCCTCATAAATGTTGCATAGATAAAGAGAGGCACTCAGTAATATGCATTCACACTTTTAATGGTAGTCAGAACGTTTTATAATTGCTTTTAAGTGTAGATTCCTGCAGTTCATTGTTAGTTGCTTCTATAGTTGCATTAATAATTGCATCACATATATTTATCTACACACTGTATTGTAGATAAATTAAGAGGGAGGTCACGTGTTATTGTCCAATGTGTATGTGACTTTCTCTTTCATTTATTTTTTCTTGTTCCTTTTTCTTTATTTTTCCCTTTCTCCTTCTCCTTCTCCTTCTCCTTCTCCTTCTCCTTCTCCTTCTCCTTCTCCTTCTCCTTCTCCTTCTCCTTCTCCTTCTCCTTCTCTTTTTCTTTCCCTTTCTCTTTCCCTTTCCTTTTAATTTTCTTTCCTTTCACTTTCACTTTCACTTTCCGTTTCTCTTTAACTTTCCCTTTTGATTTCACTTTCGCTTTCACTTTCTCTGTTTTTATCTTCTTTCTCTTTCTTTCTCTTTCTTCTACTTTTTCTTTCTCTTTTTTAAAAATCTTTCTCTTATTTTTTTTCAAATGGAATAATCATAACATATACTGACAAATTTGCTACTCTTCATATACTGAGGTCATAATGCATTGCTTCCCATGAAAAAAGGATTTGTTGTTTGATAACAAAAGTACACATAGAATAATGGATTTTAGATTTAGAGATATAAAGCAATGTCATTCTTCTTACATAAAACCAATTTCAGTTGTAACATAATGTGACTTTAGGAAAATTCAGAAAGAAAAAAAAGAGAAAAAAGGAAAAACTCAACCAAACAGCAAAACCAACAAAAAAACGTGAAAGAAAACAACAAAATACAACAACAAAACCCTTGCCGTAATTTTCAGTGTAATGTGGAATCATAGAAGGTCAGGTTGGAAAGAACTTCAAGTGATCATCTGGTTCAACCTTTCTTGGCCAAAGCATGGTGTCTCTGTCCACTTCCACAGAAGAGAAGATCCCGTGAATTAAAAAGAGAAGGAACCAAATGGTTGAGAAGAGAACTTGGATTTTATTTCACTTACATATGAGCATGTGGGGAAGTTAGAAATACAGAAAAAAGGGAAAAGTAAGAAATGGCGAAAGCAGAGATAGCCACCGTCGTGGATCCAGTGATGTCTTGCAGGTCCTGAAGACCTCAACTGGTGAAGGATTTCCAAAATTTGCTCTTACCTTTGTGGTTTTATACCCTTTCCAATCTCGTATGTGGTCACAGCTCCTTGTTCAGTTCCCATAATTATAGCAATTTGACTCATATCAACACCATCCCACAGTTAATTGCACACTGTATGTCTCTAAGCTGAGCATGTGTTGGTCATCTATGGGGGAGAAGGGGGAATCTCTTCATCTAAAGACCCTGCAAAACTGTGAACTCATTCTGTAATCTTTGGGTGCAGTTGCACAGTAAGTCCCAGCTTGCATTGCAACTCTTGAATGTAGAACTTGTGGTTTTGTGAGTTCCAATTTACACAGCAGCTTCAGCTTTGGGTTTTGTCTGGTTATCAATTGCTACAGTCACAGAGCTAAGTGTAAGATGGGATATCATGTTCAGTTGCTTCAACTGCTATCTTCATGGGCCAATGTTGAGACTCTATCTCTGTTTAGTAAACTATCTCTGTTTAGTGACTGAACATCTTACACATGGTCTAGAAAAGACGGTCCAACTCTGTGTCTAGCAGAATCTTTAAAGTGTGCAATCTGTCACACATCCACCACTTCTTTGGGAGAAATTAATCCAGTGGGTGACTGTTCTTATTGTAAAAAATGTTCCTCTGGTGTTGAATTTGAATGTCTCCAGCAGCAACTCGTATCCATTGCTCTTCTTCTTTTCTATGTGTCTTGCAAAAAGGCAGTCTCCAGTTTCTTTGTTGCCACCCTTTAAACACTGAAACATGGTGATAATATCTGCCATAAGCCTTCTTTTCTCAGGATGGACAAATCCAGCTCATTCAGCATTTCCTCATATGGCAGTCAATCATTTGATATCTTCGTGCCCCTTCTCTGGGCCCTCTCAACTCTGTCCATATTTTTTTAGTATCCTGCTAGTATAAACATTACTTGAGCCACTTTGAGACTTTACTCATTATTTGTCTTTAGAAAGCTGCAGAAATGCTGTCTCATGAAGCTCAATATGTCAAAAGAGTGCTTCAAGACCACAGCATGTTCCTGGCAAATGCAAGTTTTATATTATTCTGCATGTTCTCAGTTGGAATCTTAGGTACTGCTGATATTATTGGCATATACAAAGATGCCTTTCCATTCTCTGATAATGTTCAACATTCTAGTTTAAAGAGGACTCTGAAGCTTTCCTATCTATACAATGTCTTGTGGCCCTGTCTGCTCTGGTCCTATTCCTTAGGACTCTCATAACAATAGGAAGAGATTGTATTTGTGATTCCTTTCAGATTGCCTTACATGCCAAATGAAACAGTAGTACGTGAAAAAGAATCATGAAAACAGAACAAAACCAGAAAAAATTGTACCCTATGAAGAGGTTTAATGATAAGTACATTTTCCCTGTTAAGGAGCTAAGTGAGGCATCCAGATTCTCTGGGGCAGACAGTCTTTCTCTCAAACTAGGGCATTACCAGGTGCATGAATCTGTTAACTTCCACTTAGTATACCACAGAAGGCCACTTTATCTGTCTTTCTTCTTACATTCAACTGTGTTCTTATGCTCACATCCATTCTTTCCTCCTTAAAAATCTTTATGTCATCAACTTGATGTTGTTACAAAATTTGCTGAAATACCACTGACTTCTAGATACCTCTTGTTTTAATGTTTTGTTAATAATTTATGGGTTTTTTTCAGAATGAAGAAGTGTTCAGTCATAAGTGATTATTGATCAAGCTATGTTTGTAAGAGTTTGTTCAATTCAACTCAGTACAGTATCAAAATTAGTCCTAATTAGAATTGTGGCAGGCAAAGTTTACAAACTGAGGTGTGGGGCCATGCTGTGATAGCCATACTGGTTTTCTGAAATAACCTACGTTGTAAGATACGGCTGAAAATTTCTTTACAAATACTAAATCAGAGATATCCATTTTGTAGTCCATGTCAGTAGCTGGCATTCTATGGTACTCATCAGTCTTGCCTTCTCAAACCATGTCAGCCTTTACTGTTGCAAGAAAGATAATATTCATCCTATTTACATGTGTGATTTTCTTCTGGATACAGGAGCTTATTCTCCTATATTTTCTCTGCCCTGAGCTTCTGGATAGTATTTGAAGGTCACTATGGTGGTGATGAAGATAATAATGAAGTTTGATAGCTCAGCCTGAAGAAAGATTGTGATATTTTTCTCTAGTCTTAAGCCATCTTGAGTTGCTGCATCTTGTCTCTGATCACTTTTCTGAAAGAGATAATAGTATATATTCGGGAATTCATAGAACAAAGAGATTAGAGTGTGCTATTTCAAATTTCTTCCCTGATGTAAAATGGTTTCCTGCAGTGCATATGCATGGATAAGTGGTTTTCTTTATTTTTGTGGATTCCTCCATTAAAAATGTGTCTGTGCTTTCACTTCCCCATAGTCATCAGGAGAACTAAGTGGTCCTGGTGAATTGTGGCAGGGATCCAGTACAGACGCTGAAATTTACAAAGCCCAGGTGGTAGGCTGACGGATGAATTGTGATGACAGCTTGAGGGCTCGGAATATTAAACATGGTGAGGGGGTGGGTGAGGAATGAGGGTCTCTGTGGATTTACACATCCTTCATCTGATCCCTTACGCTTTCCAAGAGCAAAATTCATTAGGGAGATTAAATGCAAGACCAAATATCTGATGTGACAAGAGAGTGCAGATGGATTTTTTCTCATTTTTCCATCTCTGATACCTCAATGCTAGGTTGATTAGATCATAGCAATAGCCTTATGGAGCTTGTAAACTTTTTAAAGCTCCAGCTTCCACACAAGGCATACAGTATTGGCATAGGAAGCCAACCTTCAGAAGATCAGCCTGAATCTGCACAAGCATTCTGACTGGTTGGCACCAAACCTTTGAGAACTGCCAGATAATTATCTCTCTAACCTTCTTGCAGTAAGACTGTACCACCTGATTCTGCACAAAACTTGAGTTTTGTGAAACCCTCACAAGGCTGATTTCATAATTTGATTATAATCAGTGGATCAAAAGTGAATAAATACTTCAAGTATTCTGCCCTTTTCCTGTATTTTATTCCACATCCTCTCTGAATTAAATACAGTCTCTAAGTTTATGCTGCTCTAAGCAAACATACTTATAATGGAATACATGCAACACTTGTCTTTGAAATATTAGCAACGATGAGCCTGATCTATTGTTTCTAGAAGGTAATCTGTAAACCCATGTTTTGGTTACATATAGGTAAAAACACCATCTGAAACTTTCAGGGGTTGCATAATGGAATGATTGATGTTGGTGCTGAGCATGATGTCTGTTATTTCTCTCTCCTGTTTGTACCTTACATAGTTCTTTAACAATGTACTGCATGTTTGAATCAGGTTAGAACCCTGGAGATAAAATGACTCTTCATATATGTTCTGAAGGACAAAATTAAATAGATGGGCTTCATCTGTATGAGAAGCACTATTATGTTTGGCTAGATAGGCATGACCTTTATGCAAGAATAATTAGAGATAAAACTTGTGTAAGGGCATTGAGCAGTTCAGGTGCAAAAAATATCCAAACTACAACACATCAAAAGAAAACACAAGCAGGCAGCCTGTCAGTAGCAGGTTGCTCGTTCATATGAAATTTCATTTATTAGAAACTAATATACATTTTACTCAAATTTAAAGATTTCCAGCCACAGCATCACTGAATAGCTGCCTTCTGTGGTGCTTATCAATGCAATCAGCAAGATCTTTGAAAGCAGTCCCTTAAATTACAAGAGATATCTGCATAACTGAAATTGAGAAAAATAAAAATTGTAGTAAATGTAGATACTGAAAGGATCTTACTAATGCAACATAAACAAATGAGAGGACTGAAAATATTAACCTATGTGACAGAGGGAACTATGGCCTTTGTGATGCTCTAGATTCTGATTTACAGGTTATATTGGCACATATTTAATAAGTTCTATTGTCAGGTGAGAAGTAGCAAAGCAGCTGAGTTTTACAAATTGTGTTAAAGAGAAAAGGCCAATTGCCATTTCTTTGGTGATTGCATTGAGAGCAAAAAGGAAAGAATAATTGTTAGAGCACAGTCTCAGTCTTATTTGTATTCTTATGCTTTTATCATTAATCTACTGTCCGGAACAGCCACTGCTTAGCAACTATGTCAAAACTAGAGCGGAGTCACTGTGAAGCATGAGAGTTTTAACTGCCTTCTGTAGAATGTTTTATGCAATCCGCTCTTTGCTTGGTGAAGTTAAGCATCCTCTATTTTAGACCATTCAAAGTTCTAATCTAGTTTTCAGCTATTTCTGTTTGTTTGGGTTCACTTTGTGTAAGCTACCTGAATGAATTGCAAACAATGAGGTATTTTTCATTGGAAATATAGGGCATTTGAAAAAAAAAAAAAAACGGCCAGTTGATGGAATTGTATATTGTTGTGAAAGAGTGATATTCCAGCTATGAGTGCAGAATCCACACTAAAGTGACTGGTTTCTGACACACTAAACAGTAGTCTGAGTGGTGAAAATACATGCCACCGAGGTTCAAGTGGATTAGTGTCCTCTCCCAATGACAACAGTCAATATGATGTTTCCCCTTGCTTCATGTGACACTCTAAATTCAGATAGCAGATGTGTCTGTATAGCCATTTATCTGGTGAATGGAACACGATTTGGAGCAGTATCCATTTGGTATTTGTAAAAGTGCCTGTAACAGTGTTAACAGTAACAAGTAGTAATAGGCATGTTCAACTGGGAAAGGAATTCCAGCTAAGATATTTTAACATTCATGAATAGGCTTATACTTTTTCTGTGTTGTGTTTAGTTGATGAGTCTGAAGGAAGCTGGGTCACTATCTCAGAAAAAGAGCATACCAATTGTGCTGAAATGATGGACTTACTTGAATACGAGAATATTTTCATGTAACTGAATTAATTCTTTTTTCAGTCACTTCATTCTTGTGTCTGACTAGTTTCATCAGGCTGCTAACTCTGTAAACATATTCTTGTTATCCTTAGTGGAAAAGGGCAGTGGAACAACACTCTTTAGATGCAGACCAGGGCAACAATAAGACATTTATTCAATCACTAAACAATCTGAATAACTTGTTCTAGCTTCAAAAGCAACCAAACTAGTTTATTTGCTAACCATCCATATTTCTATAACGGAATGCAAATTTAAAACCTATAAATTACTCTTCTGAAAAGGAAAACAGATAAAAATTTGTAATATTTCCTGAGCGTAGGACAGACTCCAAAACAACTGTTAAGTATTGATTGCTTAACTTTCCACTCACCTGTAGTCTACATGATTGCACCTAGATATTTAGAAATACCTATCAGCAAATTAAGCCAGTAGATATACAGAACCTATGTCCTATTCAAGCAAAGGACAGCTTGGCTATAACATTTATGATTTATACAACTTGAGCATGCAGTATTCAGAATACCTCAGAGCTCCCCTCAGTAGGTAGCGTAAGTACAAGAAAATAAAATATCTTCTCCCTAAAATAGCATCCACATCGCCTTTTTGAATAATCATGACATTCTACAGCAGAAAAGAATATTGTCAAGTGAAGAGTCAAAAACTATAAATTTCACCTGAAAAATTGGGGAGTTGGACTATACCCCAGACACCATTATTCAGTACTGACTAATAATCTGCTGTAGGGTCTGCTTTGTATTTGCTTTCTGTTAGAAGTCAGACTTGTTTCACTTTGTAGCAGACACTTGTTGACAGCTATCATCAGTGTTTCATTCCACTATTTCAAGTGGCACATCTGTTGTCATGCTCTAAATTCAGCTGTGAGCTAACAATAAAACATACCTTTATATGACATGCATTTTCTATTGAATGGTTACATTTAAATGATTTGTGATTATATAAGTAAAACTAGAATTCTGGTGGCATCGCTTTTTAAATATATGTTGCACTGATTATTTTATTTTTTAACAAACATCTGCTTTCATATGTAACTTCTGATTTAAAGTGACATTACTATATTTAGTTAACTACAGGGAAAAATGCTATGTTCTTTAAGCAAAACCAGAAAAAACATGGACAGTTCTGTTCAGAAATATAAATCACAGTTGCATAATTTTAAAAGGTGTTTATGCAACCAAATTATGATTTCTTTTGTTTGCTGGGTTTACTTTACATAAAGATAGTAGACAATTTTCTAGACAAATTGTTTATTAAATTGATGACATGAATAGTCATGTTAAGGAATAAAAAGATATTTTTATGAAATTCTGATTTCTGCAAACTGGGACAGTTGGAAAGAACTTCACATACTAACTTAACTTACAAACACAACCCCAAAAGTTTCAAAGTTCTGAATTTCTAATACAAACCAGGTTGCCATTGGCTTTCTTGGCCACCTGGGCACACTGCTTGCTCATATTAAGTTGCTTGACTATTACAACCCCCAGGTCCCTTTTATTCAGACAGCTTTCCAGCCACGTTTCCCAAGCCTGTTGAGTTGCTTGGGGTTGTTGTGGCCCAAATGCAGGACCTGACATTTGGCCTTGTTGAAGTTCATGCCATTAACATTGGCCCATCAATCCAATTTATCCAAGTCCCTCCACAGAGCCTCCTTACCCTCATGTAGATCAACACTGCCACCTAACTTGATGTCATTCTGCTTGCCTTTTTCCTTTTTTTCTCTGTTTTGTCTGTTACGGCTTATTATTTTATTCTTCCCATGATCTCCACATTTGTGACTTGAAAAATTTGACTGCTGTAAGTATACTAACAGGAATTTAATTATTCCTTAGATGGGCAGAAGAGGTTGAAGAGAATTCTTCTTCAAGGATACCTATATAGGTCTTTTCAATATGCATGGCATGTATTGGGTACCCATTATTATAACGGTTATTTTATCGTGAACATATTTTTTTACTTCAGAGCTTCCTGTACATGAATAGATGAAGGTTTCTGAATTGCCATGAACTGATGAGTTCTGCAATTCAAAGAAATGTCCTTTTGTTTATTTCATTAGTACATAATTTATATCATAGTTCCGACCAGTGTGAGGGCTTACCATATATAAGGACATACATAAAGCTATGAATGTAAATAATTTTTGAAAGACTATAATTCCTCAGAATGTGCATATAAATATATTGTAAAGAATTTTAGAACAATATACTCATTCATCTGTCAATACCTCACCTTCTTTTGAAGTTGCTGCTTTTCTTGATAACTCACTGCCCTGCTACACTGACCAATGATCTATTGTAGTGTTTCTTTGGATGTTCAGGATCTTGAACATGGCAGAATGACATGCTCAGAGTGGCTGAAGAGCAACCAAACAAAAAGGGATCTGGGGGTGCTGATTGACACCCGCCTAAACATGAGCCAGCAGTGTGTCCAGGTGGCCAAGAAGGCCAATGGCATCTTGGCCCGCATCAGGAATAGTGTGGCCAGCAGAAGCAGGAAGGTCATTCTCCCCCTGTACTCTGCACTGTACTCNTTGAGCAACTCTTCAGTAAGAAGCACATGTTCAGTTTTGTTTGTCCTCAAAACAACAGATTCACTGTACATGTGATATAGAACCATACTGTGTAGGTACAGTATATATCTCACAAGTATAAAACATTTTCAACTCACTGTCTGCCCAGAAGATTTGTGATGATGTGTTGAATCAGCTTCTCAGAGGCCTGTAGTTCTTATTACCAGTCCTATGTTAGTCACACCTTATATTTTTGTCACACCTTATATTTTTGTCACTATTATTACTATTAAAATTTAAATTATATAAGCGATTTGTTAGGAACATTAATATCAAGAAAGATTCTTAGTGATGTAGCTTCAGATTTAATTGTGAAGGCATGGTTAGATCTCTATTCCAAGTTTTGATGATACTAAACAGCTCATTATCAAAAAATCATGGGCTTTATTTTGATAGTGAGGTTCACAACACTGAGCTGAATATATACATTTTCACCTGAAATACCAAACACGAGAGAGATGAGATGTAAATGTAAAATGTGTAATAGCCAAAACAGACTGCCTATAGGAAATGCCCAGTGAACTCTTCTTCTCCTGAAGATGAGTGCCTGTATCTCAGGTTTTAGGTAGACGTTTCTATGAAACAGATATGAAAAGATGAAAACATCTTCCACTTCTAGAAAAATGCACGATTTTTGTTTAAAAATTAGTCTTGCCTCATCCACCATAATCTGTGCCTCTTCTTTTTATCCAGAGACTGTTTAGGGTAAAATTCACAAAGAGTTTGGGAAATGGACTACTTTTCTTTGCCACAAAGATATTTCTATTTTCAAATTTGAGCAGTTAGGTTCCTTCTCATCTGTTGTCCTTCGTGCCCTGTGATTTGATTGCTTTCCTCTACGAGGTTTTTCAAATTTGATTCTTTTACCTCATAGAATTCATAGAATCAATCAGGTTGGAAAAGACCTCCAAGATCATCCAGTCCACCATCCTCATGGTGTAGGCAAGCGAGAAATAAAATAAGGTGTGGTTATTTTGCATGTTTCCCTTTGCATCTGCTCTACTCTTCATGGAACAATTAAAAAATCATTGGTTGAGAGAGAGGGAAAATAAATGTTGCTTTATAATCTCATGACACAGGAGTACAGTCTTGCTTCAAGATTTAACTTTCAATGCTGATTAGTTTCAATGGTGATTGAGGGCTTTTGAAAACAGTGTTGAGGCCTCTCTAGTATTTTAGGCATCTACCTACACTTCAAAATCTGACTGATGATCTCAGTTTCTCTAAAACAATGGAGGATTCTGGTTATTATCAATTTTATAAAAAGGTGGCGCTGAAAAGAAGTAGATCAAAATTAGGTAAATAAGATTAGGATAAATTTATCAATTTACAGTTTTGGTTTGGTTTGGTTTTTGTTATTGTTGTTGTTTGTTTTCTTTTTCATAGAATCATAGAATTGTAGAATCATAGAATGTCAGGGGCTGGAAGGGACCTCAAAAGATCATCTGGTCCAGACCGCCTGCCAGATCAGGATCACCTAGCGCAGATCACACTGGAACACATACAGACGGTTCTTGAATATCGCCAGAGAGGGAGACTCCAAAACCTCCCTGGGCAGCTGGTTTCAGTGCTCCATCACCCTCACAGTGAAAAAAATTCCTCCTCAGGTGCACATGGAACCTCCTATGCCTCAACTTCTACCCATTGCTCCTTGTCCTGTCACCAAGAAGAGGCTGGCTCCAACCTCCTGGCACTCACCCCTTACATATTTATAAACATTAATCAAGTCACCCCTTAGTCTTCTCTCCAAGCTAAGAAGCCCCAGCTCCCTCAGTCTCTCCTCATAAGGAAGATGTTCAACTTCCTTAATCATTTTTTGTGTCTCTGTGCTGGACTCTCTCAAGCAGCTCCCTGTCCTTCTTGAGCTGGAGGGCCCACAACTGGACACAATATTCCCAATGAGGCCTCACCAGGGCAGAGTAGAGGGGAAGGAAAATCTCCCTTGACCTACTAACCACAACCCAGAATGGCATTGGCCTTCCTGGCCACAAGAGCACACTGCTGGCTCATGGAAGCATCCACCAGGACTCCCAAGTCCTTCTTCCCTTCACTGCTCTCCAGCAGGTCAGTCCCCAACCTATACTGATCCATGGGACTGTTTTTTTCCAGGTGCATGACTCTACGCTTGCCTCTATTGAACTTCATTTAATTTCTCCCTGCCCAACTCTCCAGCCTCTCTGAATGGCAGCACAACTCTCCGGTGTGGTAGCCACTCTACCCAGCTTGGTGTCGTTAGCAAACTTGCTGACAGTGCACTCCATGCCTTCATCCAGGTCATTAATGAACACATTGAATAATACTGGTCCCAGTACCGACTCCTGAGGAACTTCACTAGTTACAGGCCTCCATCTAGACTCTGTCCCACTGACCACAACTCTCTGACTTTTTTCCTTTAACCAGTTCCCAGTCCACCTCACTACTCCATCACCCAGATCACACCTCCTCAGTTTAGCTATGAGGACGCTTTTTATTCACATTGTTTTTATTTCAGGAGTAACACATGCTAGTGTAACTCAGGGTAGCAGGGACATTACTTGCATCTTTAATATATTGAGGGAATTAAAAATGCATTAAATTGATAGCTTAGAGGAAATAGAAGATAGAAGTATGATTGTTCATCATATTTACTCCTAATTACATTTTAAACTGCTATATCTTAATGTCAACTTAATCTCTAGTGTAGAGTATAGTTCAGTGTAAAATAAGTACATGATTTTTCATATATATCTTACAATATAGATTAAAAGCACTGGTTAAGCGGTGAGGAAAATGTATTACACAGTATTGGCTGTGGAAAGAAATTTCTACCAAGCAAGAGTAGACTGACAAGAATAAGGAAATATGACAGACAGAAAGAATCGCAACTCTCTTGAACTTTCAAATTAACTCCTTTACAGAAGAGTGATTTCCATGGCACATCTCTGTTACTCTGCATATATTTTTCTTTCTTCTTTGCTCTTTCTAGTTTTTACATATTTTTTTAACATTTTAATTACTAATCAGAATTGATTTTTTACTTTTGTTAAAATAGATCCTGATTCTAAAAATGTTAGAGCAAACTATAGCTGATAGAAATTGAAAGTGCTCAAGTATGTGCAGAGAAAGGAAATGCATTAGAGCTGAACTGGACAAAACCTATTTTCCAACATTTTCATCATATGGAAAATATAGTGGAACCTAATTTAAGCCAGATTGTTCCAGTTTTACTCCTGTGAAACTGCACTGCATTTAAAGTTAGGATACTTAGAATAATAGTGTTGTGAACCAGGCCTTTCAATGTTAGAAAGAAAGCCAGTGAAGGAGGCCAATGACTCCTAAATTTATGAATAGGTGAACACATTGAAATTCACAGCTATAACATCTTAAATATTGTAATAAAGGGTATTAAATAATGCAAGATAGTATTTTTTTCAAAATTAATACTGTTTATTAATTTTGATATTCAGGATTCTCTCACCACCCACCCAGTACATTTTAATAATAATCATCAGGTTCTTTGCAACAGTCATGAAAACATTACACAAAGGAATAACTGGATCTAGAACAAATAACTAGAAATAATACTACATTAAACCATTAGAACTGGAAGAGAAGTTCTAGTGGTCAATATACTGCTTGCCCACTAGATGGGTCAAGAGGCTCCTTTCTGTTTAAGGCAGAAGGCTAGGATTCAATTAGATTCAATTACTAAAGATTTGCTAAAGAGACGTTGAGTATTTACTCACAAAACCAGCTCCTGACTCGGGGGGCTAGCTACATTTTCTTGACAGTACTCAAATGCCTGCCAGTGTCTTGTCAGCCATTGAGGTTTCTGGTCTTCCCAGGCTCTTAGCAGGGGCAAAGCAGGCAATCTCTGACCTGATCCTCGTTCCTCTTGGCTCCAGACTCAGCAGGGAGGCTTGCAGAGAGACAGGCAGCATGTCTTGCAGATGTGCAGTCTTGTCAGGACACTTGCAGGTGTCATGCTGGCTAAGCAAGCCTACTGTGTGAAGGCATTTGTGCCTGTTTCTGGTAAACTCAAAGCAGTTTTCAGGCAGACAAACCCAAAGTATCAGGGTTTGTCACTTTGTGGCAGGTCTAGCTTATATCTTAGCATGGCAGGGTGCAATGAGACACTAAGGCAGAACACTACCAGAAGCAGAGAGCACGTTAGGTAGAAAACAATGGCAGCAGTAGCAAGCAGCAAGCACGTTGTCTCTACCTGCTTGTCTCTTTCATCAATGTAGCCCAAGTCTAATGGGCATTTGGACACAGATTAGCCAATAAGAATGGCAGTTAGCCAAGATTAACCATATTAGGTGAAGCGCACAGAGGCGAGTGGGATGAGATTTAATAAGGATAGGTGCAGGGTTCTACACTGTGGCCACAACAACCCCAAGCAGTGCTACAGGCTGGGGTAAGAGTGGCTGGAGAGCAGTCAGGCAGAAAGGGACCTGGCGGAATGTGAGCCAGCAGTGTGCCCAGGTGGCCAGGAGAGCCAGTGGCATCCTGGCCTGGATCAGGAACAGTGTGGCCAGTAGGACAAGGGAAGTTATTCTTCCCCTGTATTCAGCACTGGTCAGGCCACACCTTGAGTACTGTGTCCAGTTCTGGGCTGCTCAATGCAAGAGAGATGTTGAGATACTGGAACATGTCCAGAGAAGGACGACAAAGCTGGTGAGGACCCTGAAGCACAGCCCTGTGAGGAGAGGCCAAGGGAGCTGAGATTGTTTAGCCTTGAAAATAAGCAGCTCAGGAGTGACCTCATTGCTGTCTACAACTACCTGAAAGGAGATTGTAGCCAAGTGGGGGTTGGTCACTTCTCCCAGGAAAGCAGCAACAGAACAAGGGGACACAGTCTCAAGTTGTGCCAGGAAAGGTATAGGCTGGATGTTAGGAAGAAGTTCTTCACAGAGAGAGTGATTTGCCATTGGAATGGGCTGCCCAGGGAGGTGGTGGAGTCACCATCTCTGGAGGTGTTCAAGAAAAGACTGGATGAGGCACTTAGTGCCATGGTCTAGCTGATTGGCTAGGGCTGGGTGATAGGTTGGACTGGATGATCTGGGAGGTCTCTTCCAACCTGCTTGATTCTATGATTCTATGATTCTAAGTCAGGACTTACTTTACAAGTGTATAAACACATGTGGATACCCTGTAAACAGGTTTGGACAGACGTGGTGGCACCAGGCCCTTTTGTCTTACTTTCTTGCAGTTGCTTCTCCCAACAACAGAAGGAGGGGAGAGCAGAAAACATGTCTGAACAAGCCAGGATATGTTCAGGCCTATTTTAGTCCATTTTGACCCTCCATGACAAATATGTAACAGTACACCTGTGAATTAACCAGAAAATTCACCTCACATTAACTTAAAGATATTTAATGTACAAATATGGTATTTTTCTCTTTCATGATATTATTTTCTTTCAGTGCCTATTGTTTTTCATGATTTTCCATGGTTTGTTCTTTTTTTTTTTTTTTTTGGTTTGGTTTGTTTTGGTTTTTTGCTTAGCAGCCAGCACCATGGCCCTACTCCTATCAGTATCCCAGTACTCCAGCCCTTAGTTCCACCTCTTTTCCTTGGCTTAGTATAGCTTCTTCCTGTAGACAGGAGGCCTTGTTGAAGCCTTCCAGTCAGAAGTGCTGCAAATATGTTTTTCCCATGTCTCAGAGAACACTGGGAGATTTATTTGTGTATTTTTACTCTAAGGATGTATTCTACTTCACAGAGCCCCAGCTGGTGCAGCGAACTATACAGGCCTGCCAGCTGATACCTTTTCATTTAAAGCAAAATCTAGAAACAAGCAAAAAGGCCACCCTAAAAAAAAAAAAAAAAAAAAGGGTCCTGTTGCAAACAATTTTTCCTCTTCAGGGAGCAGATTACTGTATATTTCCCAGACCGCCTTCTCATTGTTGTGAAGCATTCTGCCAGGCTTTGTCAGTTGAAACATGCAAGGTGACTGATGGTAAACAACATTACTCTCATCACAACAATGAATGTGGCAGGTTAGGAAATTCCAGACTGAATAAATCCCTCATTCAGCCAAAAATATTGTCTAGCTATAAATACTGATGACACTGGATGTATTCTACTGACATACATGTTTGTTCTGTTTTAGGAAATATTTACAGTTTGTAGCTAGCCCTTTTTTTGGTGAACGGTAGAATTCCCCTTTATTTTAGAAGAAAGTACCTTATGTCTTCCACTTTCATAACTCAAAAATATCGTACAAAATATGAGTATTAAATATCTACTGGAATTGATGTAGTATCTACTGGTATGTAGTCTATTTGTTTGTAGTCTATTCTGTTTCCGCTTCACGTCATTTTCCATTTTTCCCCTTCAGAAGCAATAACAAAGTAGTAGGAATATCAGTATTAGAATATTCTGCATCTTCATCTATTTGCTGAAGTATTTATTTTACCTGCGCTTTGATCAGTTTTAGTGAATGGATATGCCAAAATTTATGGAAAAAAATAATGCAGAGTAGTGAAGAATGTTTTGATTTCATTGTTTTCCTTTTCTCCTTTATTTCACTTGTTAGGAGAATGTTGTAGGAGGATGTTTTTCTTCATGCAGAAGTGCAAAAGTTTGATTAGATTCTCACTTGACATTTTTAAATAATTGCTATAGTTCAGCTGATTATGAAGAGGTGAATGAGCTTTCCTAGGATACTGTCCCACCAGTTTAACAGATAATTCTATACTAATGCCATTTGTTGAATCCATGATTGCATATGGTTACTCATTTTAGAAGATTGCAATGAGATACAGTGAAACACTATTTTGTTAGTGTTAATTCTTTTAAAAATAACTTCTTTTTTTTTCTTGGAACAATGAACCATTTTAAAAATAATAAAATTAGAAATATTAAATGAAAGCTGAAATTGTGATCATGTTTCCACTAAAAACTGTAAATACATTTAATCTATTATAAATATTTTATTTTTAAAACTATTAATTATAAAATTGCTTCAAGTGCAAATATTTTCACTTACGTAACTTCAGACACTTGAAAATGTACATGTTTATTAAAGTTCAATAAATTTGAGGGAGAGGGAAAGCTCTATATCAAACTTGATCTGATATTTATTTTTTCTTAAATTTACTCTCAGAGAACGTTAGTTTCTCTCAAAACAAATTCAAGTCTGCTGTAAAGTTCATACATTATGTTAGGTTAAATGTCTTCTTTAATTTCTTCCTCTGAATAAAATATTGAACTGTTCTAATTTTCTATCTTTCCAGAAGAGTTATTTATCAAAACTGTACAAATTATGTCATCTATCTCTTTGAGATGTACTGTTTCCAGCTTGATGCTAGAGAACTTTTTGCATCTTAACTCTTTCATAGTGACTGCACCATATATTAACAAACAAAATATCCACAGAAAATAATCTTTTTAAAGACACTAAAGGCAAAACCATTGGTCTTGTTTTTATTATATATGTACACGTGTTTATTGCTGTTTTGCAATAGTTTGTTTATCTTTAAAGAACAATCATCAAACCCATATTATTACATTTATGTTTCTGATTTGGTCACTAATGTGATAACGATGTCTCTGCAATTCATATCTTATCATCTTCAAAATGAAAGTACGATATTTTTAAACTTTTCAATAATATAACTTTATGGTGATACTCGATGACTAAAAAAAAGTTAAATACTATGAAGTGGAAAGATTTTGAGGGAAAACCTTTTAGAAGAGGTTGAAAAATAAAACATGAGTGGGTAGTCTTTTTATTAAGGCAAGTCTTGAAGGAAAACGCCATGAAGAAATGAGAAAAATAATAGCAAAAGGCAGAGAGATAGTAAAGTATGAAGCGAAAAAGAGAAAAGTGTAGAAATGAAAATTTCTTATTATTTCCATAGAAGAGAATATTCTCAAACATCCATGAAGAACATTGCATCTCTGAGGGAAATCTACTTCAGCACAGCATCACAAGTCTGAGCATGCTGTTTTTAGAAGTAAAAGAATTTAAAGAGAAGCAAGACATGTACAAACATGAAGAAGAGTGGTGATCAGCTGCACAATGTCCACCTGGAGACCAGTGACAAGTGGCGTTCCTCAGGGGTCAGTACTGTTTAACATCTTTGTCAGTGACATGGACAGAGGAATCAAGTGCACCCTCAGCAAGTTTGCAGATGACACCAAGCTGTGTGGCACAGTCGACTTGCTAGAGGGCAGGGATGCCATCCAGAGGGACCTGGACAGGCTGGAGAGGTGGGCCCAGGCCAACCTCATGAAATTCAACAAGGCCAAGTGTAAGGTCCTGCACCTGGGTAGGCACAATCCCAAGNTTTAGAATTAGCTCTGAAAAATCTAAAGTGCTGTTATTGAAGTGTATTGAAATAAATAACTGAGACAGGCAAGTATATGAATGATAGAATCATTGAATGCATCGGGTTGGAAAAGTCCTTTAAAGGTCATCTACCTCAATCGCCCTGTAGTTAGCAGGGACATGCCCAACTAAATCAGGTTGCTCAGAACCTCATCAAACTGGACCTTTAATTTCTTCAGGACACCTCCCCTGGACAACCTGTACCAGAGTTCCACCTAGTGCTAATGTCCAATCTAAATCTACCCTTCTCTAGTTTAAATCCTATTAACATCTTATTGTTATACGCCTTTATAAAAAGTCTCTCTCTGGCTTTCTTGTAGGCCCTTTTCAGATACGGGAAGACCTCTATTAGGTGTCCCCAGAGCCTTCTCTCCTCCAGGATCAACAACTTCAACTCTCTCAGTGTGTCTTTGTAGGAGAGGTGTTCCAGTCCTCTAATCATCTTTGTGGTCCTCCTCTAGATCCTTTCCATCAAGTATATATCTTTCTTGTGTTGAGGGCCCCAAAGCTAGGCACAGTACTTCAGGTGAGTTTTCATGGGAGCAGAGTGGCAGAATCACCTCTCTCAGTGTGCTGGCCATGTTTCTTTTGATGCAGTCCAGGATGCTATTTGCCTTTCAGGCTGCAAGTGTGCATTGTTGACTCATGTCCAGCTTTTCATCCACCAGTATCACCAAGTCCTTTTCTGCAGGTCTGCTTTCTATCATATCACTTTCCAGCCTGTATTGATATTGAGGATTGTTCTGACCCAGGTGCAGGACCTTGCACTTGGCCTTGTTGAATCTCATGAGGTTCACCTAAGCCCATTTCTCCAGCTTGTCCAGGTCTTTCTGGATAATGTCTTGATTCTCTGGCATATTGATCACACCACTCATCTTCATGTCATCTGCAGACTTGTTGAGGTCGTACTTAGTGCCACTCTTCATATCATTGATGACGATATTAAACAGCACTAGTCCCAGTATAAACCCCTGAGGTATACTACCGATTACCCACCTATATCTGTACCTTGAGCCACTGACCACCACCCTCTGGATGTGACCATACAGACAATGCCTTTCTTATAGAACAGTTCAACCATCATATCCATATCTTTCCAAGTTACAAAGAAGAACATTGCAGGGGACAGTGTGTAAAGCCTTGCAGAAGTCCACATAGATGACATCCATTGCCCTTCCCTTGTCCACTGATGACTTGTTCGCTTGGTGACTACGTATCACATGTCTTTGACTGAAGTAAGCATGGGAGTTTAATACAGATGGTCAAGTATGTGCATCAGTAGAAGAGTAATTAAACATAGTCTGAGGTTTCAAAAAACTTGGTTTAGGTGTCACTGAAACCAGTGAAAATCGAAAATTCAAATGAGCCTTATTTAATGAAATACAATAAATAATATTAATTTCAGTGAGTATATCACTTATTTACATGGTACTTTATTACTATTCTAAGGCTTGTGTGGAAAATCAAGATGAGGAAAATCTGTAATGTTCACAAAGTTACCCAAAATTAAGGCAATGAAAATGTGCCTATCAATACATCTTGAATGTTAAAGACACCTGGTCCTTGGGAATCCTATGATAGGATGGTAATTACTTAAATATATGAATGCCACATGAATTTTTCTGGCATCTTGCAACTTGATAACAAGTGCAAATGTTTAACTCCTCCAGTAGCCGTCCACCGTTCTCTTAATTTCCAGGCTGAAAATCTTACAATGTTTAGCATATCTGATGAATACATGTTCTTGGAAACTCAAGTATATTTTGCACTAAAATCTAGCAACAGGGAGACTTATACCTTTGTTTTTCATACGTGACACTTTTCAGAAATTGTAAAACAGAAAGACCAAAGTCACATTTTGATATCCAACTGTAAAAAGGAAAAATTGCAGTGCAATCTTCACACACAGCAAAATATCCAAGTATCACCTTTAGGAAGAAAAAATAATTCATTTTTAACAATGGGATGTAATAACTTCTAAAATGTGGGTTCTCTATTAAATTTTTGAAAGAGACTAAACTTTTATTGTGTTTATATCCTTTTGGGGATATGAATTTTGACCATAATTAAAGTCTGGAATATATTGAAAATTGTATTTTCTCCTACATTCGGTTCCAGGTTAGATGCCCACAACAACATTCCTCTTGTGGCAAGTATAATGTACTCTAACTCATCCATCTATTTAAGGTCTTTCAGTGGTCTTTTGTGAGAGAAATTCATCAGGAGGGAATCAGAGGGTGAGAACTAGTCCTAGTGATTTATGTCAGTCACTGTCGCTATGAAGTGTTTGAGTTGGAGAAGACAAAATACTATTTTCTGGATGTGTCAGACCAATAATTATCATTTAATATTCTTTTCCCTGAGATCTCTTCTACAGAACAAAGGACACTGACTTTTGTGAGCATTAATAATCAATATGGTTTACTTGATTCAGAGCAATTTCAGTGGCTAACAAGGTTACTGCTACTCATTTTTTAGTACTGTTTTTGCCTGTGTTAGTAACACTTAGCTGCATGATTAAACAAGTCCATTGTTTGCCTTCCTCTCTCCAGATGGGTACTTGGCTCAGTATGACCCAAAAACAATTAGGTAAGTGATTTTCTGTGCTATTTACATCTGACCTTAGATGCCAGATATCCTGTAAGCCAAACACTGAGCTCAGATAAGCCTGTATGTATTGTGTGTGGGCTCTGAACTCTCTTAACTGCACTTCTGATTTCCCCTATGAAATCACTAAGGTCTTGTTTGTCAAATCATTTAGCTTAGTTGCCAGACGTGACTTTTACATGCCTGTGAAGAATTTCTCAGGAAGGCAATAAGGTTCTGCTCTGAGAAAATGGGAGATTCACATGAAAGTTCTGGTTAATTGAACTCAAACCTCTAATTGAATTTGCAGGAGCTGGATTACTGACAACTAAAGTGAATCCAACTGCCAGGTTTAATTCAGCAGTCTTTTACAAACCACTCTGTGTATAGCTCCTACACATCATATGGATAACACACGTTATTTATCTAAGCAAGTAACCCCTATGTAGCCTTAAATCTGCTTTGTCTAATGTCTAGATTCTCAGCTATGCTCTCCGATGAACACATGAAAATGAAATGCATCTTCAAACAAATTGTTTCGGTGACACTTCTGTGCTTACAAAACACTTCCTTCAAGGACTCTAAAATGAGTGCAGGTTTTCAAACAATTAACAAGGAAATTATTTAAATCTACAATGAAATCTATGACTTCTAGAAGTCTAAGTTTACACAACTTTGGAGCTTGTCCCTTAGGAACAGCAGATCTTAAAAGTTTCTCAAAGCTTTTGACTTCTGTAAAAAAAACTTCATGAAACTCAGACTATACATCTTTTTTCTCTAAAAATGTACTTTGATCTAACCTTTCAGCTTGTTTTTATTCTTGTACTTACAGCAGCTTCGTGCATGATATACACCTTTTTTTGCCCCTTTTATTTTCTTATGTTTTTCTTCCTTCTTTTTTTTCCCCCCCCATATCTTCATTCTGCAATAAATTACAATATTGTTCAACTGTGGTATTAAAAAACGCATTCTGAAAATCACTGCACTACAACTTACCAATATCCACATCCCTTTTTAAGTATGTTGCTATAATGTAACAGCAATAAGCCCCAATATTTGTGTTGAGGAAGCCTGTTTCACTGAATGATATACTACATAACAGGGAAAATCAATATCATGTTAATATGTGAAAATGGTTTTCCTTCAAAGCTAATGTTAAACTATATGTGATTTATCACACAGCTTAGTTTCCACTGCAGTTTTTAATGCTTCCATTTATGTAAGACAGAATGAAATCAAAGAAATAAAAATGCTCTCAATCAAGAAAAAGGAAAGACCAAAAAAAAGATTTTTTTATTTTTTTTTTTTTTTTTTTTAATAACTGTGATTCCATCTGGTCTGTTGTTTTTCATGGCAGAAGAGCTTGTTGTTAACTTCTGATCCCAGAAAAGCTAACGTCATCTTACTTCTTTTCTTAATCCGTGGCAATTGTATTTCGGATAAAGAGAAGACTATCTTCTTGTGACCCATATTTAGCTAGGATAAATCTGTTTTATAAAGAACATGAAGGAAACCTCATTACAGTTCTTTGATTATGATCTGTTGCAACGCATTTTGATTCTCAAACTGAAAAAAAAAACCCCAACTTTTCCTTTCTCTTTTCATTCCAATCATACGCAAATTATTTGCTGGATTTATTTTCCTTTTCATAGTACATTTGTTCATTAAACTTTAACACATTGTCTGTGTTATTCATCACAAAGTGCTCAGTCTTCCTCTGTTTAATCAAAAGTTGGAGGGTCCTAGGGTACCTACTTTTTATGTTGCTATTTCATCTAATTAACTTCCTTTTCTAACTTACATTGATACTCAAGATATACTTTCTGTACTGCTGCTGCAGCTAAACAAATTATTTTACCCCTCATGACTACTTTGGCAGCTTACCACAAAACACTCAGGCTAGTTTCTTGGTTTTTATTGATATTAATTTATTCTGAAATAGTCTTCATCTGTTGCACAAATGCTGCAGCTTTAATTAGAGAGTTGTTAAATCTCCATACTTCAGATCTCCTATAATTCAGTATACCATCCAGAGACATAGAGACCAGAAAATTATCAGGCAAAGCTGGATTTCAAATACCAGATGGTTACACATTACAATGTATCCTCATAAATAAATAAGAAGGATCCGAGTTTAAATGTAGTGGAACTAAAGTATAAAAGGTACTGTATTGCCTGTTTTGATGTTACTGTCAGTATGGATCAATGAAGACCAAATTTTTGCTGTACTCTTTACTCAACTTCACTATTAAGTTATTGTTTTACTAATAAAAGACAAAGCTCACATAACCTGTAAAGAATAACTAAAATTTTCACATTACAGCTCCTGGTAACACCAGCTGTTAGGTAAGAAAGAATCAAGAAATATACAAAGCATTTGAACTGTGGCAAACACATATATCTGCAATTGTTACATATCTATTTGTCATAGTACTTCGTATTTTCACCTTTTAAAAATAAACTTACTGATCAAAAGAAAAAGAGGTTCTTCATAACACTACTACTTTTTTCAATTAGAAATTGTACTAACTGGAGAAATTTTGCTAATTGTAGTAATCATACTAAAACATTTGATAGAAATAAGCAAGACATAAACAGAAAGATAATCAAAACATATGTAAACTATGTAATAAAAAAAACTTCAAGGACAGTTGTACTGTTATATGTGTAGTATAATACTTTTTTTATTAATAAAAAAGCATAATACTTTTTTATTCCTATTTTATAATTTCTCAGAGATAACACACTGTGCAATCTTAATTCAGTTTTAGCTTTAGTTAACAAAACATAGACCAAACAGTCATTTTTATATGTAAAACCGCAGATGAACAAGTGAAATAAATTAAGATATTTGTGAACTGTTCTGAAGCTAATGATCTAGAGAGGAGATGCACTAAAATGTAGGCATTTTAATAAATACTTATATTTGTACTTCTAAAAATATTTTAAGTATGTAGATATTGTAGTATTAGTATATTTAAACTTCAGATCAAGTATGATTAGAGAAATATATATTTTATACAGTAATAAATAGTTCTTTGTAAAATACTGAATAACCATGGATTTTTAGAATGTCATATTTAAGTAGTGTTTGTTGGTGTGGTGTGGGTTTTTTTAAGCCTTTATGCTCTCCTGTAGTTCCTTCATCACTTTGGTCCAGGTAGGAGAGGAGCCCTGTGATATTTTCATACAGAATCCAGTTTCATTTAATGCGTGCCTGAAGTGTAGTGAATAACTGAGCAGATACACTGGGAACAAACAACAGTGTGACCAAAATGCCATAACATTTCATCGGAGAAGTGTTATTAGCCAACAAGAGTAAATACCGGCTTCAAGTTTTCTTGAGTTTCAGTTGCTGTGGTAATCCTCTCACCTAATTTTTGTATTCTAAAAGTGGCTTAACTAGCCTAAATTGTAAATCTAGATTCTTTTGTTGTCAGTAGAAGGAAAAACGTGCCTCCAGAAAATAATTCATCCTGTAATAAGAAGCAGAGAAAATGCACGAGGCTATCTTTTGATCAGTCAACTCTTTGTTCAATAACTACACAGGAAACTCAGACCTGGATTCAGATATTTCTTCACAGGTAGCTAGGACCAGGTGAGATACTATAAGATATTCAGGACATCTTCAGGAAGTTGACACAGAGGCCCCTTGTAAAATGCCAAAACCAATGAGGATGCCATAAGCACCCACATGAGGACATTTCAGTAGTATTCTTGGAAGCTAACTGAGATGGGATGTCTAACATTCAGATAGTTTTACTTACATACAATGAAGCCCACTCAAGAAGCAAATTAAATTATAATAGATGGCTAAAAGAAAATGTAGACCATAAACTAGGTTATTTTGAGTTTGAACAGAGTCAGCTGACATACGTATTCCAACAGCAATTTTCTATTTTATTAGTCCTCAGAAATTCAGGACCTGAACTTAACTTCCATTATGTACAGGTGTATGGCAAGCTACAGATGACCATAACCTAGGGTAGAAATGGCAATTTGTATTCTTAAAAGTTCTCAGGAATTGTCCAATTGTGACAAATGTTTAAAATAACACTTTCAGGTACGTTTAGCACCTCTTTTTGATATAGAACTGGTACTGTAACTACCATATGTATCACTGTGGAAACTGGCTTTCAAAAAATAATTTGTCCTGGGTATTCTTTTGCACAGAGATCTTCTGGTTTTTAAATTATTAGTTTGTTAACTGTCCGTTCCTCCATGTCTTATGAGCATTTTTTGTTTTATCACTGCAGGGCTGAAGAATGACCTTAATCTGAAAAAGTTTATTTCTTTGGAAGCTCTTCATACTCTGAGGTGTACTCTTTTGAAAGTGAGAGAACCACTGACCATAGAAGGCAAGCTTAAATTAGTGCATATCCTCAGGGCAAACCTCCTGTTTCAGGCACTTGCCTGAAGCCAACACTGTTCTCCTGCTTTACTTAGTGGTGCAAACTAACCCAATTTCCATCCTCAAGTATCTAAATAGCATCTGGGTGAAGGCACTTTCCCAAACTTAATGTTTAAAACTTTGGCTAATACACACACACACACACCTCTCCACTATGATGCAAACAAACCACCAGGATTGGCTTGAGCTTAACATAATTAGTTGATAGTAATGAACATTTACAATGTTAATTGTTACGTTTTAACAGTTTATTAGTTTTTATATGCATATATATAAACCCCCTGATAGTAGTGTCTTTTGACTCAAAGAATCAAAATGGCAGAGGTAACAACAGTATGTTCTTCATCATTGTACCATTATTTGCCTTAAATTTTCCTCAGAGGTAATGAAAAAAGTAGACCAAATCAGGACAAATAAAAAAATAAAAAAAGGAGTTTCTAGTCTGGTCATACTTAACATAAAAATTGACTAAACTACACTTTTCAAACCGGATTAGAGAACCAATTTTGAGTGATCAGGCATGGAAAAAAAAATGCTTGGATTAAGCAAGTTTCAATTACTTAAAGAACAACTGGGCAATTGGGAAAGAAGGAATGAAAAATTGCAGGACCAATATAAACAGCATGAGCATTGTACATACTTGTACATATGAAAATAGGGAAATAGTGTTCCTTGTATTTCTTCATACTTAATATACTGGCTTTGAAGACTGTCTCTGATGACATTACCCTGTAGAAGGTTTGGCAGTGTCTAGTGCTTTGGACAATGTCACTATCACAGTGATAAATGTACTGTTTCAGTTGTGATATTTTCTGATTTTTGTTGGGTTTATTTTTGGAGTGTTTGGTTTGGTTTTAGTTTTTTTGTGCCATTTGTTGTCGTTGCTTTGTTGCTTTGGGGTGTTTTTCAGACCTGAAACATCTTAAAAAATATTTTTGGTCAGTTTTTGGGTAGACATTAGTGTTCACATTGCCCAAGACTGTTACATGGTTAGAGCAACTCATGCCAGCAATGAGTGATAAAGCAGCCCTCAGACAGCCATATATGGTGAACTTTTACTGATTTTTGAGACTTATGTAAATACTCTGAAAACTTTATCCAAAACTTCTTGCATAACAAACCTGTATTACTCAAGAAAATGGCCATAATTATGTGATTTAGTTCCAGACAGTAGAAAATTTAAAAACATAGATATCCAGGTGGTGGTTTCTGTTCATTAGTAAGGGTGTCAATTTCTACCTAAAAATATGAAAATTTTATTATATGGGTTCTTGGTCAGTTACTTAAACAGACACATCTAAAAACATGTAAGACATCAAAAGGGAGATATCCAGAACATCTGCATGTATTTGGAACATGTTATTGAACCTATAAGATAGTTAAAATATTTAGAGCACCGTTTGGAAAGCAAATAAGATACCTTAAAGCATCTAAGATAGACATGGTATATAGAAAGTGATTGAATCGAACCTGAAAAAGTAAACACATTCTAGAAAGTTTTTCAGCTTACAAAATATAAGTGGCTTAGCAAAACAAGGTGAATAGCTCTCCAGATTCCATGAACTCTGTTGGCTAGACTACACTAGAAATTTAGATGCCAGAATAGAGTTCATAGATAACACACACAGGCATTTACACTGAACTTCATTTAGATAACGGCATTGGAGTTAAATGCCATCCTTGTCTCAGTACGAATGGTCTTAGGAGAAAATGACAGAATTTTCTCCATAGAAAGAGTTAATTTCTGAAATTCTGTCATATGAGCCTCAGGCAGCATGAAATTTAAGAAATTAAGTATTTAATTGTTTGGACTTTTTATTCACTGAAAAAAAAGCCATCATTCCCTAGTACTAAACCAACTAAATAGTAATCTCTGTAGAGAAAATTTGAACGACTTCTCACATTCTCATTTTTTCACATTATAAAATATGATGAAAATGTAAAGTCTTAAAGAAAATTGGAATGTGTGCTGCTTATAGCAGCACAGTTTATTCCTCAATCTGCAGGATAAAATTCTAACACATTTTAAAAGTTTGTAGAATATTACTTATTTTAGAGATGAACAAGGATATATGTGAAAAGTGCAGATTAAAGATGCAAATGATTATTAATTTTCTCTTTATCTAACCCATTTCTGCAGTATCAATTAACTTGGGAAATACTCTGTAAAGATGTTAGTCATGTGCTGCTGGAACAATTGACCAAACAGGCTCATCACAAGAAAGCCAGCGGTTACACACAAAGACACAAGCTGACCCTGTATCTACTGCCACAGTCACAGTGTCCTCTTCAGTTACCAATACATTAAAGGATTTTCCCTGACACTATAAAAGGTTTTATCACACCCGAATGATAAAGAAGTAATGTGACTGACGAGAACACCCCATCATTGATCTAATGACAGAAGGTTCAGGCTATTCATGCGCTCAATTGCGCTCATAAATTATACACTAACACTGAGCCACTCGGATGGTCACAGTAACTATCACACCCTCCTTATGCATCTTGCACTTAATTTCCTGAAATTTGCACATATTTTCTTTCAGTCTGATACATGGAGTGCATATTCTCAATGATAAAGGGCACGTTTTCTTCAAATTTTACTATTCAAATTCTTGCCTATTTGTTCCAATCCACTGTTACTCAAGGGTACCCTATGCTGTTCAAACTCCAAATAAACATATCCATTAAATGCGCTGAATTTTTTTTATGAGGATTTTTCAGCTTTGTTTCAGGTATGAAACAGAGACTTACTGCACAGCTATTTAGACAATTACAGGTGTGAGGTGCCTCTCTGCTTCCTCATGATTAAAGGTCAAAGCCACAGACCATTTCATTTTAAAATTTATGAAGTTCATACTATCTTTCCAGTTATTTTCCTTCCAAATTCAGTTATGATTTTTTAAAGAAGTTGGTTGATTTTTCAAAGATAAAGGACATTTTGAGTATAAGACAGAAACAAAAATATAAACACAGGTAGTTAATAATCTGGTTTTCATTATAAATCATGTTAAAGAAGGGTCTTAAAGTGATTTGTAAACATAAATTTGACATCTTGAACTTTTCCATCTCCATAAATCATATACAAATATTAGTAAACTAATGCAGGTCAACATAATTAATCCATTTCACCTTGATTAAAACCTAGTAAGAAGATAATCAGTTTAACTTCCTGTGTCCTATCTGTGTTGTTTCTTTTCATACTAGGTTAGAAAGTAAAATCTAGAATGGTAATTAAATAAGTCTAGATAAAGAAAAAAATAATTTTGGTACTTCATTAATTTTAATTACAGTAAATGTAAATTAATTGTTCATTTTGTCACATAGTATGTAAAAGACTCAAGAAAGACATTGTGCGTAGTCTCTTTTCTAGAGCAGTTCAATCCAACACAGCATGAGTCAGGCAAAGTTAAGATAATTCATGTGATGTTACTTATCAAAATGTCAAGCACAACCTGAAAACTTCCTGTCAGCAGTCCCAAAATGTCACAAAGAGAGAAGTTCACAAGGCAATGCAGAACCTTTTCCTTTAGACAGAGTTGTGATTTGAGTTCAGGCCGATGAGCAAAGAAGCAGTGTTTTAACACAAGATTTGAGACCATATACCCTTTGTAGTATTGGATGGAACCTTAATCCTCTGTATCATTTCCTCCAGAGCAATATGAAAATAATATGAAAGTGCTGTTATTCACATCCCTTATCTAGTAGGACAAAATAATTTCAGGGGTAAGTAAGTGGAATTCCATTAATGTGCATACAACTGCACTTGCTTACCATGGCAATGAACTTAAAGTTATATGGATAAATGTTTTGTATATATAAGTAAATAAGGAAAGTTTTATTTTTTCACCCTTACATGATGTATTGAGACAAATGTAGCTCAAAACACTGACTCTAAGTCACAATGAGTGTATAAAATACAGATCAGAGGCATGGAAATATTTTTTAACAAACTGCTGGTTTTTCTTCATATCTTAATTCATTACTAAAAATGAATCATGATTTCTTGACATTTATTGTCTTGTATTATTTCAATAAATAATTCTTATGCTCTTTGTTGATGATGATACTGAGTAACTTTTCTTGGTCTCATTACTCTTTCATGATATTGCTTCTATTCCTTGACTGGTTACATGAAACATTAGGAACATAAAACCATAAAAACATGTTTATGCATTTATAAAACAGATAGAGGTAATATCAACTATAAGGCTTATCTGCCTACCTTAAATATCTGGATATTTTGGTTCTGAGCTAAGCTAGACATCTTACTCACCTTGCTTACTCAGTGATAAGAAACAGCAGCCTTAACGGGCAGTCCCTCTGACATTTCCTTAATGTCATACAACCATAGAATTATAGAATACTTTAGGTTGGAAAACACCCTTAAGATCTTTGAGTCCAACCATTGATCTAGCATTACAAAGACCAACAATAAACCATGTCACTGGGCACCCTGTTTTTATGAGTTTTAAATACATTCAGGGATCATGAATCAACCACTTTGTTCACGAGATCCAATCTAAACTTCCTATGGAGAAATTTGATGCTTTTTCCTCTTGTCCTATCACTTGTTACTTGGGAGAAGAGAGTGACACACACCTCACTACTGCCTCCTTTCAAGTAGTTGCATAAAATGAGAAAGTCTCCCCTGAGCATCCTTTTCTCCAGCTTAAACCCCACTTTCCTAAGACGCTCCTTATAAGACTTGTTTATCACAGAATAACTGTCTTGTAAAAGTTCTCTCCAGACTAATTGGATCTGCAATAAATCCTATTTAGATGCCATATCTCCTATACTATTTCTAGTCTAGAGCAGCACATGTATTTGAAGGTCACACACCATGTCTGTCAAAACTCTGAGAAAATAGTACTGTGGCACCTATTTTTGGCCTTCTATGGCTAATTTTGTTGCCTACATCAAATTTAAAGACAGAGCTGATGATTTTGGAAAATACAACACATTTTATTTAAATATGTATTCAATAAATGGAGAAAGAAACCCTCTGAACAACAATCCGCAAATCAAATTCAAAATTTACTTCAAGAGCTTTTAAAATAAAAACTGCTGAAATACAATATTAATACAGATGTAATCCAGATTTTGGTGAAATATAAACTTAGGAAATATAGTGATAAGAAGGTGCATTGTGATATGTGTTATGCAGTGTGAAGTTAATTAATGAACTGCACTACCTGGCATATTTCCACACTTCTCCGTGAAAGAAGAGCATTTTCATATTCCCTTTATTCTTCTATATGCTGAATTTATTCCCGTCACTGATTCGTTGCAATATGTTGTCTCCCTCAGATGCTTCTGTTCCACGAAGAAGTGAATAAAGGCATTATCTTCTTTCATTCTTCTAGACCAGAGAATAAAATTTCTGACCTTTGGAATTGCATGTAGAAAGTAGTCATCAGCTTACTTTCTCTTTTTATCAACAGTACCTTCCTCAGCACTAAAGCTTTTAATGCTGCATGAAATATACAAGAGGAATTGGCATTTAAAGCAGCATGATTTCTATTTCTAGTTGCCAACTGCTTATTAACAATTTTAATTACACAGGCGTATTTGAGGGGAAATCAATCTATGTGTTCTTTAAACTCAGTCCCTGTAATGATAAGCAGTGAAAGACTCTGGGTTATTATTTCCTCAACAACACTGGACTGAAGTCATGGTGGAGGACTAGCTGACAGTGCAGCAGGGACATTTATAATCAGAGGCATAAAGCCTGTAGAGATGGCTTGGGCACTCAAGCCCCTCCAATATTTGCGTGTGGTATTAAACACTTCAAGTGAAGATAATGATTTTGGCTCATTGCCCTTTCCCACTATTTTGAAACAGTCATGCACCCATAGCCATAATAAAGGCAAGATTAACTCCACTGCAAATAGAGAGCAATAGTTGCAATATGAGGAGAAAAAAAAAAAAAAAAAAAAAAAAAAAAAAAAAGTACACAACGCCTATGTTGACATTATTTTTTAAGGAACATTTTCCCAACTTTTAGGTTTATCTTCTTGTGCTGGTTTAAGGCTAATTGGAATATTTTAATAGAGAAAATTATATTACAGGCTGTGAAAGGAAAACAATGGTGATGTCTACTTCACTCATAGGCTTGCTGTGATGTTTAGGAATAAGAACCCAAAACAAAAGATAAGACAGTTGGGCTTGTCGCGGGCTCTGGGATACACTGTCTGGGGCTATCCTGCAACTTCTGGCTTCTTCTCTCCGACAAATTAATTTCACTAATCACTTTTCTTCTAACTCCTCCTCTGGCTGATCCTCAAAACCTTGGGGTAAGGTATAGGGGTGGGGAGAAGGTGGAAGGGTGGTTGGGAGCCCCTCCTGGGGTCTCTGATTTCAGGGAGGGGTGTTGTGTTTCTGTATTACCTTTACTTTGTATATTTCTGTAAATATTCCTGTATATAGTGTATATATCTGCTTGTACATTGTGCTGAGCTGTAAATAGAGCTTCATCTAAACTTCCAGCCGACTGAGTTCTAGTCTGGGTCATTTTACAAAGTGTGGGGGGGCGGGGAACTCCCTAACCCACATCACTTCTGCTCAGGGGATAAACAGGTAAATCAATGTTGCCTTTCTGATCATGTACTAACTGCTAAGTTGGCAGAAGGCCCTCACTAAACACAAATTACACTAAACAGAAATTACAGCTCTATATTTTTGTGGTTTCTAAGGTAGATACTAATGAAAATAATTACAAAGACTTAGAGTAATGCAGATTTCATTGCTAAGGTTGTAATTAGATAATTTAATAATAATGAGAAACCACTTTGTCATTGTTTTTCTCCAATCTCAATTGCTGATAACCACAGGATAGCCTACCACTTTATGAAAGTTGTTAAACAAATTATTTCACTAGTACATAGTCATATTTGATAAATAAGGAATTAAGATAGATTCCTCTGAAAGCAGAAAGGTTTTTAAAAATTACACTGAATGCTTTACAGACTGAACTTGAGATTAGGCTGCCAAGGAACATAGCATTGTCAAAGCAATTATGTCCTTTGTTACAAAATCTTCGTTGATTAGGATATATGAGGAGAGGAACTATTTAACTTGCAAGCATGAAACAGACTTCTAGCATTTTTTTAATCTCATAGATTGTGCTGTCAGCAATTTTTGTGGAATTGTAGTCTACTATACACATTGTAAAAAGCAGTCCCTGAAAATATTGAAACTTTGACCTTTGAAGTAAGAGATACAACTACATACTTTATATTTATTTACAGACATTAATTTTGTTACTTCTTGAATAATAGAGTGAGTGCAAAACTAATTTTTCCATTTTAGATTGAATGAATTATGAATTCTGTGACAAAATGTATCTTCTATGGGTAAAAATAAAGTAAATAATATTAAATAAATAGAATTATTTAACTAAATCAATTAAAAGTACAACAAGAAAACCACCTTGACATATGTGTGACTTTTGTAATTAATTAGTACCGAATAGGAAGAATCATAATAATTCCGTCTAAAAGGAAAATCTTATATGCCTGCCTCAGAAAGCAGGGAAGCTGAACAAGAACTAATACAAAGACAAATTTTCCCATTGTTCAAAATATGTTGTTAATATAAACATGTGACTTCTCAACAGCTTAATATTATTTTTAATTATTATTAAAAGATATGTAATGTGGAAGGCATGTGAAACCTTCCACACATGCAGGAAGGTTTCACATGTATGCAGGCTGTCAGCTTTTAATTGTTGTGTTGAAACTTTGTGATAAAGACCTTACAGCAAGGGACTTTGCATTTTCTTTTGAAGCAGTCAGTGCCAGAGACATCTTCTTTTGAAGTAGGTCAGTGCCAGTGATAAAATATTGAAGTGGATAGGTTTGAGATGTAAACTTCCATAAGAGCTCACAGATTCCTTAAAACTTGCATATAAACAAACAACTGCTCATTTCTTGTCATCATTCCTCTGGCTTAATAAGATCTGGAAATACTATCTTGTAGAAAATTTTAAATGACAAATGTCTGCTGGAGTTGTAAAAAGTTGTAAAAGCTTCAATTCTACCCATACTGTTTATGAAGCTAAACAAATAACCCCTCTGCAATGACACTGTCATCTCAACACTAATTCCTAAATCTATTAATAAAAGCTTTGTAGATTATGCAGTAATATTAACTCCTATATTCCCAAGGCATTGCTATTCTGAAGTAAGAGAGTCATGAGGAACAGTTAATTTCTAAAAAATGCAAAGAGATCCCCATGCAAAGAAAATGTCACCTGAGAGATAGAAGAATGTCTTTTCCAAAACACTAATATGTCACCTGACCATTGTTCCGTGATGTTTAAACAAACAAACCAAAACAAAACAAACCCACAAAAACACAACAACATAGCTACAGAAAAATAATGTTTTGAAAAATCAGTTAAATATTATTTTTATTTAAAATATCAAGTTCCAAATCAATTGCTATCTGGTTTAAAGCCAAAGTCTGATTTTCTGAATTACTTCAACAGGAATACACATTTAGTTTACCAAAAAAGTGAAAATCATTGGTTTTATTAAGGCTTTTAGAAGACTATTTCTGAACTGTAAGAATATGTTCAAAGCAGAAAGAAGCCCATCTTTACTGCAGGCCTTTGGAGAGTGGTTTGGTCTATGTTAAATATTTATTGTAGAATGAGAAAACTCTCACTTTTTTTCCTTTTTTTTTTTTCTTTTTTTCTTTTTTATCTCCGTTAACTAAAAAGTGGAGAAAGATAGAGTGCTGGTCTTAATCACAGATGTCTAAGTTTCAGAAATGCAGAGTTAAATGAGGTGAATCCTGTCCAAGATACACATTTTAGGTAGGACTCATTTAGTGAATCATAGATACTTAGAGCGTGAGACATCTGTGTGTAAGTTAGCTGACCAACTGTCCATATGAAACATTAGTCTGCACCTATAAACTTAGGCAGAAAGAAAATCCTCTCATGTAGACTACAAAACTGAATTTTGTGCAGTTATTTGCTGGATACCTAGAACAAGGAACAAGGATATGGTTATCGTATCTCAAATTGAAATTTAAGACTATTTCTGCAAGAACCTTCTGGTACTTTTCACAGTGGTAACAACAAAAGTTCATATTGAAGTAGTTGTATAATAGGGAGAAATTTGTCTATTTCTTTGGCTTATTCTTTTTATTTTTTTAAGTGTTTAAAAATATTTTGAACTGGTAATATACTAAACTCCCTGACTGCTGCAAAACTATTTACAAGGTCTTGTAATGACAGGACGAGGGGCAATGGGTTTAAAGTGGCAGAGGGGAGATTTAAACTGGATGTTAGGAGGAAGTTCTTTACAGTGAGGGTGGTGAGACACTGGAACAGGTTGCATGGGAAGGTTGTGGCTGCTCCCTCCCTGGAGGTGTTCAAGGCCAGGTTGGACGAGGCCTTGAGTGACCTGTGCTAGTGGGAGGTGTCCCTGCCTATGGTAGGGGGTTGGAACTGGATGATACTTGAGGTCCCTTCCAACCTTACCATTCTAAGGTGGAAAAACTTTATGCCTAAAAGTACTGCTACTTTTCTGACCTTAACATTCTGTTATACAATAGTAGAAACTCCTAAATATGAAGTCATAAGTTATTTTGAAACATGAAGAATACCAATCGGTTCAATTACATGAGCTGTCTTGTTAAATTTCCATTTTCCTTATTCATAAAAAAATAATAAAAATTGAGTCACACTAAACAAATTATCAGAATAGAAATACATATAATGTTATACTTTGTTTCTGTGATTTTCAGTTCACTTTCAGAAGGTAAGGAGTGTCAAATATATTGGATGGGTCCACTAGAACTGACCGTGCAACCTCATGTTCTATTAGTTTCACAAAGTATTGAGACAAATTACCACAGAAATCATAAGAGAAAAAGCTCAAGTGAGTTAGTTAATCATATTTACAAATGCTTGTGTCATATAATAGCTCAGTTTGGCCTTGACTTCTTTGCATTTTGGAAGAGCCACCACATTAAACCACTAATTCACTAGAATTTTGAAAATCCTTTTACTGTAGTTAATGATTTTGCATTACACACATTTCCTTATAAGTACTTTTCTAACGAGTCTGTACTACCTTCCCCTGTTTTAAAATCCCCTTTGGGTATATTGCATATTTCACCTGAAGTTTATGGCAAAGTATACTTACATCTACAGGAATACTTTTCCTTATATTTTGTATTCACTGACTTACTTCACTTGGTCATCCATAAAATAGTCCTCTTGGCCCTTGGATCTCCAACTGGAATATCATACTCTTCAAAGCCCAAACCACTAACAGTTTAGATCAATGTTCATGGAGCAAATCTCCTCTCCTTTATTCACAGTAAAATGGTGCTTTCTTCACAAATTAGTTAAAGGCTTAGAGGCCTTTAAGGTAGCTGAGAAAGATGCCATTTCAAATTATCTCATTGCTGAGGTACAGTATAAAGGGATAAAGTTGTTTTTTCACCTGTCAAGAAACACCCTCTCTGTCAACTGGGAATAATTTAAACTTGTCATTTTTTTTTTTGTTTGTCATTTTTGTTTGTGCTTTAAAAGGAGCAGCTGGTGAGTACTTTCTTCCACTATACTTTTGGGTTTTTGTTTTGTTTTGTTCTGTTTTCATTATCATTTAAAAAAGTAGAAAATTATGGAGAACAAATTATAATAGATACACCCTACCAGCAGTCAAACAGCTGTCACTTCATTATGAAGTTTATCCAAACTTCTGAATTTCATTTAATAGTAATTAAAATGTGAATTAGGCCTTATCTCCTTCCCAGATTGTGGTGTTTTGTTTTGGGACAGTGACAACTTGTCTTCTACTTGTCCAGGGCACCAACTCAGATAATTCATGTACCACTATATTACTGAGCCTTTAAAATGAATGAAAAATCAGAAGAGAAACAAGTGAATGAAAACAAACAAATAAAACCCAAAAAATCAACCAATAAATAAAAACATTTGAAAGCAAAGGAAACAAATTTGCATCATTTAACTGTGTTAAGATGATGGTATTTTTTAAAGTAAATTTGATACATCAACAGGAGACCTTAGCTAAAGCGTAGACACATACTGTCACTGTGGACATTCAAGCCAGGACAATGCCCTGAAATGTATAAGGATTTTGGAAAAGTTCCACATTTATAGTTTTCCTGTGCATATTTCAGGAATAGCTGAATGGTTCAGCATGTTGATTTTGGACTGCTGAGTGTCTGGAACCAGAAGCCAGTGTCTTTCTCCTATGTATGGCTTTATTTAGTACCTCTCAAAAGGGAAAGCATAATCCTTCTAGAAAAGTTTGAAATGAGTAACTTTCAGCTGCTGTGTAATCTTTGTTTTTCAGAAGTTAGGGAGTATTTAATATTTATATAATGCAAGCAAAAAACCAAACGTTGTGGATCCATACACGTTATAGATGTGACACATCACTTGACTCACTACAACTTTTGATCTCTATAGATTAGGTTTCATAATAGCTTCTGGAAATCATTAGTCATACCTAGATGAAGTGAAAGAAATTTGGCCAAAAACTGATGTCCAAAGCAATATGCACGCGGAGATGGCAGGCAGAGAGAAACATTACCTGCTTTTCTTACTTTGCCATAGTTGTGCCTTTATTCCATCTCCTTCTGTGATTTCTACAACATACACTCTGGAACAAGTAAGTATGCTACATCTTAAAAATATGTCTTTATTAATTTATTTACATCTATTATTATTTGAAAAGAAACTAAGCTGTGGGAAAAATAGGACCACTAAGAATGACCAGGAAGACAGTATGAGGTTATTTAAGCAATCATGTAAATAGTGATGATGTTTTAACTCAGGTAAATACATCTAAAAGAGTAGAGGAAAAAAGAAAAAAAAAAAAAAACAAGAAAAAAATCAAAATTCAAGAAATAGAAAGTCCTTTACTGTCTTGGAGGAGTGTGGGTGGGTGGGTATGTCATCTCTAGAGGTCTTTGAACTATGACATAGAAGAGTTGAATTTTACAGTTTTCTGAATTATTCTGTTGGCTGCATTTCTTTTCCATTTTTCCTTCAGTAAATTGCTTTAATTTATTCTTAGTTTGACAACCATTATAATTAGCACAACGAGTATTGTTACAGGACATTTTAGGCACTTGCATGCAAAGATGTTCATAAACATCTAGCAATATCCTGTGAAAAATATTCTTATTGTCACTATTTTTTTTTTACCCCATTCATCTATTTGCTTTCATCTATTTAGTATAAAACTCATCAGAAAATCTTTTTTTCTTTTAATTTGTTTTCAAAGTTTAGTAGTAGCCTAGACCTGAAAAATCTCCTTTTTTGTGCATAGACTTTTCAAAACTGAAAAACACAAAGTTGTTCAGTAGTCATAACCAATAACAAGATGGTATTTCTTCATTACAAGTATCTATAAAGTTAACAACACTGGTTGGCTGCCTTTTTATTTTTTTTTTCTTTTCTTTTATTTTTTTTTTCTGTCTTTTTATTTTACCTAGAGTAAAGATTTCCCCTCACAGACAGAAAAAAGAAATAGCCTTATAGTTAAGCTGTGAGATCTGAGGACTAAGGTAAATGTCTGCCTAGGTAAATGAGAGAACACACAGAGCTCTGTTTCAGTTGGCTCAACTGCCTACTGTGTTACTGACTTTAAGAAAAAAAGGAAACTTACCAGAACAAGACAATGTTAGCCTACAAAGGGAAAGAGTTTCTCTGTAACTGAAGTACTGAAAGGGGCAACTTGTGAAAAGTCATAAATATAGACTGAAACAGTTGTAGTCACTCTGGATCTCCAGGGAGGCAATAGTCATATTATTAATGCAAAATCATCACTGGGTTCTATAACATTTCTGAAGAGCAGAAGCTCTCTTTTTTTTTTAATATACCTTATTATTCTAAAAACCACCACCTTTGATTAAATGCTATATTTTATTTCTCAATACGAGTAAGCAGATCAGTTCTCTTAATTCGGCTGCTGATCTTTCAGAAAGCAGGTGCAGGAGGATAGTTAGAATGTTATTTCATACATTAAAAGAATTTCTGGCTATAACATGAGAGGAAATGAGCAATAATTTCAACCACTTCACAGTCCAGGAGAAGTGTTAGCATTCTGTCATTTCACTCCATTGCTTTCTTTCAAGACATTAGCCATTCCATAAACATCTATTTGTTATCGTAAAAGACATTATATAACCTGAACTGTCCAGTTATTCTCAGACATGCTGCACAAATTCTACTTAATCTATTTGCTCATATGGCTGCTATTTTCTATGCTGTTGCAAATACTTCACATCTTCCTCCAATAAGTCATCATGCCACTGACTCCTAACTAACATGTACTACTTCTGTGTTTGTACCTGTACCTGTAGCTAAAGCAGGAAAAGTGGTAGTCTAATTTCTGTATAGCACTTGAAGCTTTGAAAATGTAAAATCAACTTTTGGGGATTTATTACTTAACAAAGGCTCTTTATTTCTGCATCTTACATATGTGCATAAAATCTCATAATCTCATTCCATTGAGTTAGAAACATGACTCAATGGTAAGAGCACTGTAAGATTACAAGTGGAAATTAACTGAAGAATAAACAAAACAACAGTGCCAAGTCATCCTTTTTCTCCCAAAACAAATGGCAGACACTTCTGTATTTATCTTAAACTGCAGAGATGACCAGTAAGCTAATGATATCTCTGAATAGCCTGTTGATTATTAAATAAATAAGAATATGGCAGTGCTTCAAAGAAATGTGTCTCCATCCCTAGTCAGATATGAACTCACAGGTCGCTTTTCCATGCAGTCTGTGAAAGACCAAATTAAAGTTTCATTTTAGTCATGTTACTAGTGTAGGAGGTAGAAAATTCTTATTTAACTTCTACTACTAGCTACTCATATTGAGTTGCTTTTCTTGTATTACAAAACTCCATTTTCATATGTAAATCAGCCTTTCATCATACCCAGCAGGGAGGACAGGTACACTAGAATATTTAATGCTCTGTGAATTTCAGTATTAGATTTCCTGAAACAAATTAAAGAATGGACTGGATGATCTTGGAGGTCTTTGGCAACCTGGCTGATTCTATGATTCTATGATTCTATGAATCTATGATAAAATTATATCTTCACTATACAGCCTAAAACATTCGTATCTGTCACCTTGTCTTCTCAAAAATTAAGAAGTGTCTGTACAAGGGACAGACAATGGGAAATGGGAAAGAATGGATATGTACATGCAACAGATATATAGAAGGGAAGTAAACAACCATCCTGTGCTTTGAACTATCACTTAATTGGGTTGGATATCTACAGTAGCAATATTTTTTCAACTCTGAAATATGACCTTTTTCATAAGAGTCATGAGTGCTATTAAACTGAAATGTAATCAAGTTAAATTCTTTAGTACAAATAAAACATCAAGTCTATATTTTAGAGGTATAACATCAGCACATTTAGTCATTTATAGCAGGAATCAGCTACTTATCAGCAGTGGAAAAAGGTAATTCTTTCCCAGTTCAAACCACAAGATCAATAAATTAGAGTTGTTTGGTACAAAACAGTTAGAAACCCATGCAATGTTTCAATGCCATGCAGTGAATGTGAAATAATTTTAGTTCTCATATTATTAATACCACAGTACCTTTCATAAGAAGGATATTGCATTATTTTTCATTTTTAAAGAGTTTTTATTTGTTTGGTAAACTTTTATTCTGGCTTAAAACATAGCATGTACAAATGGCAAGAATGAGGAATTGTAACTTCCCCAAATTTTCCACAAATGCTGATCAATGTCATGTCACATAGCAGAAGGATAAGGAAATTTCTCAGTAAAGTCAACTACTAGAGAAACATAAACAGTTAAAAGGAACACAGATTACATAAATTCTGAGACTTAAAATGTGAGGATCTGTACATTCTATCAATAGTGATGATTGGAAAACTTGAATTACATCCTGCATCCAAAGAATAAAACTGTGACAGGAAAGATAGAATTTTAAATACTTAGTTGAAGTCAGGCGGCACACTGTTCACCTGAAAACAATGGAACTTGCTAGAATGGCTTTCTCAGGTAAAAGTAGGATTATTTTTGTGTCAAAGTAAAAGTCAGTGGCTCATTTAGCATGGCCAACAGGGTCTTGGATAAAAGAAATTAATGAACACCCAGGGAAGTAACAAGACTGTTCCAATCAAACAGCATAAGAATATGAACTGTATTCTCTCATGCTGTATTTGAATGCTTTAATTGTTTGTTAATCTCATTATTGTTTTCAAAGAATCATAGAATCATA
>WBNM01004290.1:4843-20489 GCA_013399055.1 Ramphastos sulfuratus
TGAGACACTGGCACAGGTTGCCCAGGGAGGTTGTGGCTGTTCTGTCCCTGGAGGTGTTCAAGGCCAGGTTGGACGAGTCCTTGAGTGATCTGTACTAGTGGGAGGTGTCCCTGCCTATGGCAGGGGGTTGGAACTAGATGATCTTTGAGGTCCCTTCCAACCTTACCATTCTGTGATTCTATGATTCTATAACTCAGTTTGAGGGATGATGTGGATTTCTCCTATTAGACAGTGGAATACTCCCACACATTCACACTACGAATTTGCAGCCTTAAAGATTGATCTCCAGGAAATGCATTTTACAGATGCAGTGTTTATGCTGACTCTAGCCCTCTCATCATGTCACCATCATGAGTCCAAGCAGGGCAAAGAGATTATTTTTAGCAAGCAGCTGACAGTGACTCATGAACTCGGAGGGAATTCCAGCAGTGGAGCACAAAGGAGGACGTTGCTAATCTGCATGGGTTCCCACACACCAACTCAGCATCTTGCCCAGTGATAGGCTGCATGCAAGGATGCCTCATACCCGAGTGCTGAGGTGGTTTTCCTGAAAAACCCAGACTGGTTAAAACACTATGCAGATCCATAAAAATCAAAGGTCTCTGGCTTTATAAGTCCACTTTCCAGCCTGATTTGGAAGTTTTGATGTTCAGTGTCAGACAGGTTCAAAAAGAATGTCTCTTTTCATTTCAGCTGGGCTAATCCGTGCACAACATCCTTTCCCACTATTTACTAGACTGAAGCTATCAAATGCAGATATGATGTCTGTGTTTGGGCTAGCTGGTTTAAATTCTAATGACCATGATGTAATCATTATAATCAAGCAAAGCTTCTCTGTCTTTGGGTTTGAGCCTCTTTGCCACAGGTCCAATGCTTTTAGCCTTGTCATTAAACTAACCACAATGCAGCCTGGTTTTTGGTTAGCAGGGAGCTTCCTATACAAAGTTGTGTGACCCTGATTTAAAGCTTGCTTCAAAAGGTCCTTTGTTGTTTTTTAACAGTTTACTAATATTTAGATAAGCAACCTCAATTTGCAGTAGATGCTTCATTTGATTGAACTTGCCCTGGGATTTATTTTGGTGGTTGTCATGAGGGCTTTTTCCAAAAATGCTCATTAATTCTCTTCACATCCAGTGCAGGAAAGAACTTTGAGTAGGAAGAGCTTAATTTAAATCAGTGTTGAAAATGTCAAAGGAAAAATAAATTAAATGAAGTTCTTTCAGTCTCCCAGTTCCTCTGTGTGTTTACCTGTACTTAAGGAAAATTTTAGATGATATATGTCATGTTTATTTTAGGGGAAAAGACTGGAAATATAGACAAATTGCAAAGACTGGAAATATAGACAAATTTCAATTTTGAAGCAAGGAAAGGAAGAGAAAGAAATAGTATTCAAATTGTGGCTTTGTTTAGCTTCATTTGTCTTTGTCTCCTCTCTGTCAGAAAGTTTTGTTCCTTGCCTTTGAACATTAAATGTCTGTGTGTTTTACATCTTTTCTCCAAGGACAACTCCAGGCTGGGTGGTGAATGGCTGAGGGCAGTCCTGAGGAAAAGGCCCTGGGGGTGTGGGGTGATGAAAAGCTCAACATGAGCCTGCAGTGTGAGTGCAGCCCAGACAGCAACTGTGTGCTGGGCTGCNAGCTGGAAAATAAAAACACAACCAAAACTCACTCAACACAACTTTGACATAATTCCCACTGATTTCACTAATTTAACTGATTGCAGAATAGCCACAGAAATGTTCAACATATGAAGACTTAATCTG
Organism: Ramphastos sulfuratus; assembly: GCA_013399055.1. Classification (NCBI taxonomy): domain Eukaryota; kingdom Metazoa; phylum Chordata; class Aves; order Piciformes; family Ramphastidae; genus Ramphastos; species Ramphastos sulfuratus. Next base: position 6,606 of record WBNM01004290.1, read on the forward strand.
AGAATCATAGAATTATAGAATATGATATAGAAGAAAACATTGATAGCTAAATGCACATAGCTTAACAGGGTTACACTTACAAGAAGATCTTAAAAATAATTGAGGATGGAAAGAAAGAGAATGGAAAATGTCCCACTTGCAATACATATGGACCAAATAAGCATTGATTGAGTAGGACTAGAGTATGAATTTATGTTACGTACCAGGAACAAATTCCTGCCAATGAGATGTTATCAAAGAATAAACAGCTGAAAGAACCATCTATTAAGGAATTTAAAACTACATGGAAAACCCTGGAAGCATTCCAAGACATGTTGCAGGGGACTCTGAGCAACCTGATCTGGTTAAAGATGTCCCTGCTCACTGCGGGGACCCTTCCGACCCAAAGCCTTCTATGAAACAGACTCCACAGAACAATTCTTCACTGTCATGAGAGGAGCTAATGCACTATGTCACTTTGGTTGAAAACTTCAGATGTATTTTATTCTCTTAAGATTAGGACATTGAACTTCTGTATTAGCTTATACCCAAAGTGTGTCTGCTCTGGTACCAGGAAAGTGTTGCAGATGCTTAGGAGAATATGTAAAAAAGGTGTGTTTAAGTAAGTAGATTAAGAGTTAGCAAAATGAGATAACTATAAATACTGAGGAGCTTATATGTGATTTCTTTTTATTGCCACTTTCTTAGGAAAGCCTGACTGATGTGTTAACACAATCAGTAAGCATTCCTCATTTCACCTCATGAAGCAGAGATTCCTTCTTAGGAAGAGGCAACTTTTTTGCCTCGAATCATCCAAGCTGTTGCTCAGTCTCTGTGGGGACTATTTGCTTACTACCATCTCCAATAAAGGACATATTGAAGGTTTGATTGTCATGCTGTCTGAGTGTCTGTCCTACAACATCTTTCATGCATGTAAGGGGTTTTGCTGCTATCAAAAGATTCCTCAGCCTCTGATATTCACTTGGTAGTTTTAGTTTTATTAGTCTACTTCATTTCTAGCTGCAAACGTTCTTCTAGGGGATTAAAGATGCTTGTGTATTAAAAGAAAACTATCTTTGACTGCAATAAAAAGAAAGACTTTTTATCCAATCTTAAATGAGATTTCTAGTTGCAAATGTTCTTCTAGGGGATTAAAGATGCTTGTGTAGTAAAAGAAAACTATCTTTGACTACAATCATAGAATCATAGAATGGTAAGGTTGGAAGGGACCTCAAAGATCATCTAGTTCCAACCCCTTGCCATAGGCAGGGACATCTCCCACTAGTACAGGTGGGATATAAAAAGAAAGACTTTTTATCCAATCTTGAATGAGATTTCTAGCTGCAAATGTTCTTCTAGGGGATTAAAGATGCTTGTTTATTAAAATAAAACTATCTTTGACTACAACAAAGACTTTTTATCCAATCTTAAATGAGATTATTAATTTTTAGCCAAGCAAAGCCCTAGCCAAAATTCGTTTTGTGAGCAGCTACACTGAAATTTTAGTTCCATGCAAGTGTATGCAGTAAGTATAATATCACATGCCAGAAATTGCACATTACTGACCACTGTTCAAAAAAAGGTCATCATTAAAGTGTGAAGACTTCTGCTTGTTGCACCTGCTATGGCAAAACCACCTGCTGTCAGCTAACTTACCTGATTTTGAGACTACTTCAACCCCAAGGCCCTTAGAGCAGAAGCAAATAAAATCTTTGCACAGGCAGGCAAGCACTTGCCGAGCTCTGCATATGTAGTGATGGAAAAGAGTAGAACTAAACTAAACTAAACTAAACTAAAAAGAATAGAAAAGCAGAAGACACTTGCCCAGAGTCAGATTCTGGCCATTAACCCAGTGCAACAATAACCCACTGGGTACTTAACTGCAGCTCCCAATGAACTGAGGTTTTAAATGGCCCCAAAGGCCACACTGAGCTTGTCACTGACTTCCTCTATTTCCAGGCCAAGAGCAAAATGTGAAGGTACCAGCCAGCCAGCCAGCAAAGAAAGCCTGCCTTCCAGATTTTCCCCAGATCACAAAGTGCCAGCCCAGCCAGCAGCAAGTCCCTCTTTCTTGGTTCTCCCATCTGGAAAGCAGTGAACCTATGCTTTGCAGGCCAGCCAAATTTCAAGTGGCTGCACTAGTCAAAAAATAACTTTCCAAGCTGTCCAAACTCCTCTGAAATCGTTAGACTAACTTCTCTGACTATCTTAATCCTAATTTCCTAGAGTTTCCAGAGACCCAAGGGATGATCAGAGATATTTATGATCTCCTAGTGTAATGCAGGAGCAGACTGGCTGCACACCAGCTAACTCCCCTCCATTTGACTGTTGCTTCCCATATACAGGGTTTTGTTTAATCCTGTCCTGCTGGCATGTTCCCAAAAACTTTTCCCCCGTGCCATGTGCTAATGTTTGGGTTTTTTTTCCCTCCCATCATGCCCTCATTGATCACACACCATTTTAGCTGCCTGAAACTTAGCTGTCAAATCAGATGGTCTTTCCTCTCCCCTCTATAATCCATGACAGTAAATAGACACATATGAATGGGGATTTATCCCACCTGCCCTCCAAATAATTATTCTCAGGAGGTGCTTATTACTCTCTCCTAACTATGAGAGAAGCTTAGTTGGCTAATTCAGAATAGCTGCCAAAATTTTAAGGGGCAACATAAGAATCCAGCTCTGATCAAGAGTTGAGAAGCAAACAACAAAGCAGCTGAAACTGTGTGCGCTCTGTCATGTAACCAGACACACAGAACAACCAGTTAACAACTCCTGACCCCAAAAGCTGACAACTGGTTGTTGTTGCAGTTTTAGAGAAAGAGAATGCACATTGGTTAACTACCTGAAACAAGAGTGACTGGCAGCAAGAGTAATAGAAGGAAGTAGAAATTTATCATGAGGGTGGAAGCAATTGCAAGAGCTACCACCTGAATGAGTCTAATGGTTCAGGAAGTGGTGGGAGCATTAGCGGACTGTTTCTGTGCTGCATAGAGCTTCAAATGTGGCTGAAATGTAGCCTCTGACATTTTTCAGGTAAGGTTATCTTTAAGAAATAATTTCATGCTTTGCCAAATACATGGATACATCTATTTCAATGTATTAAGAAAGGTACCTAAATAGCCAGAGCAGATCCATCTCTTTTTAAATTTAGTTTAGTGATTATGCATATTTCCACCTGTCCTAAGAGACTGTGACAGTTGATTGTACCATATCTGAGGATATAGCCATGCCCCTTTTTGGCTGGCTGGTGGCACCAGAGAGTGGTGATCAAGGGCACAATGTCCAGCTGGAGGCCAGTGCCAAGTGGCATCCCTCAGGGGTCAGTGCTGGCACCAGTGCTGTTTGACATCTTTGTCAGTGACATGGACAGAGGAATCAGTGCACCCTCAGCAAGTGTGCAGATGGCACCAAACTGTGTGGCACAGTCGACTTGTTAGAGGGCAGGGATCCATCCAGAGGGACCTGGACAGGCTGCAGAGGTGTGCCCAAGCCAACCTCATGAAGTTCAATGAGGCCAAGTGTAAGGTCCTGCAGCTAGGTAGGAACAATCCCAAGCACAGTTTCAGGATGAGTGGGGAATGGCTGAGAGCAGCCCTGAGGAAAAGGACCTGGGGGTCTGGGGTGATGAAAAGTTCAACATGAGCCTGCGGTGTGAGTGCAGCCCAGACAGCAACTGTGTGCTGGGCTGCAGCAAGAGCAGTGTGGGCAGCAGGGCAAGGGAGGGNATTGGAACTAGATGAGCTTTGATGTCCCTTACAATTTTACCATTCTATGATTATGCACATTTCCACCTGTCCTAAGATACTATGATAGTCGATTGCACCATGTCTGAGGACACAGTCATGCCCCTTTTATTACAGAGCACAATCCCAAACTCAAATAACCAGTCTCCCTTCCCTCCTAGGAGGCAAGAGGAATCTTGCTTTAGGCAGGTATGCAGCTATTTGCCCATAAAAGACGATGAGGTGTTTTTAATATCTTACCTTAACACCTGGTAATTAGAACTAACCTTATCTCTGTTGCAGTCTCTCTACTTTTCCTCTGCCAGCTCCCATGAGACACGACCTTTTGCTGCTGCTGCAGCTTCTAGAGATCCATGAATGTTTTCATTCTTCCAGCTCCATGAGTCTGAGTGCTAACCTGAGTGGCCCTTCCAAGAAAATGAAATAATTTAACGGGAATGATGTAATGCTGTGTAAGTGTGTTCAGGTTTTTACATGCCAGCATCCTGCAAAAGCCTTTCCTTCCAAAGAATAAATTATTGATGAAGTCTGCTGCAAACCACCCACCCACACTCAGCCTTTCTTTCCTCCCACACACCTACTTGTCAACAAAATGAATCAGAAAATAGCCCAGGTTTTCATTGCTCCACTCCATCACAGTCCTTGCAATATTACTATGCATTTGAAAAGTAGAAGGCATTGCAAGCAAAAAACAAAACAAAACAAAACAAAACCAAACCAAAAAATCCAAACCATTGAACTTCTTAGAACAAATATTTGTACATTGCTTAAGGGTTATTTTTACCTATAAAATGACATGCTAAATGTGGTTTACTTAATGTGTTTTACTCAAACTTCATTCACCTATAAACATCTGTGTTATATGGCATAGTATAACTGTAAGCAAAATCAAGATGAGGAAGTAGAACATACTCATTCATGTATTTTTTTTTTTTTAGAAGTAAGGAAATACAATTTTTTTTCTCAGTATTAGAGCCAACAGCTTTAAAAAGACCCCAAAACATGCAGATGTTGAAACAAAAACTGTGATGTTTATGAAGAACAGTAACTATTAAATGAAGGTAAAAATAGAAGAGAGCGATGTTTAAAACTTTTGGTGGTTCTTATTTTAGAAGATGACTACACAAAGCAAACCTAAGGAGTGGGATAAGATTTCACATTTTATTGGCATTTGGGGAAACTTTATACTCTGTCTCTGGAAAATCAGAAAGGGAAGTGGTTGTAAGGAATCCACATAATAATGTATGGGAAAGCCAGCTAGAATTTACAAGGGAGTGGACGGTGCTGGTAAATCAAAAGGTTACCAGATCACACGGTTCACAATTAATAAGAGTGGGGTGTGCCACCAGCAAGCAGTTTCTCCATTTGCTTTTCTTTATTACCATTTTATTCCCACTAAAGCATTAAATTAATTTTCTTAACTAGTCATGCAAAAAATATATGGCATTAGTAAAAACGGACCTACTATGTAATGAGAAGTAAATAAGCCTGTTGCAGTTTCATAAAAAGCCAAGCAAGTTCCAAAGTGTATTGGAGGGTTTGTTTTCCTGGGTTTTTTTGTTTGGCTTTTTTGTTGGTTTGTTTTGTTTTTTCTTTCTGTCAAGAAATAATTATTTTTAATGGCCAAAGATTATGAGAACTAAGTAGTCAAAAGTACCAGACTTTCAGTGCTTAGTTTCATAGAATCATAGAATCATAGAATCATAGAATCATAGAATGGTAAGGTTGGAAGGGGCCTCAAGGATCATCTAGTTCCAACCNAGGCTCATTTTCAGCTGTATAGTACCACCTCACGGTCTGTGCTCTTGACTTGGTTCTCCATCTATAGGTCCAGAAAAGGATGATGAGGGGCAGCTACTGACAGGATCTAACTAAAATTTGGATGTGCATTTGGTTCCATTCCACAATACCAAATGTCATCCTTATGTCCCACCACATGATTCTTGAGGAACTAAGCAATATCATCAACAGAACACATTGCCTCATAAAATTAAAAGGGGTGCAGCTGCCTATTGATCCCAGTTGCCAAAATGGTTTTGCTCTAAACCTAGACTATTTTGATGTATCTTCTGCCTTACATTTATTTAGATATTAATACCTAAAGGATTTTTAAAACAGAGAATCAGGTAAAATGCACTTGACAACACTGTTCTGGAGAACAGGAGGAAACACAAGAAATAGATTATCTCAGGAATTATCCTTAGGAACAGGCATCATCCCTAAAACTACAATTTGTCTAAAGACTCAGTTTTACATGTTTCAAAGTGCCTTATTGATCACAGACAGTGCATATTTATAGCTCCTTTGCCTTAGTTTAAAGTAAGAGGTGCTCTCTAATGAAGCTGTTAGATTCTGCTTTCAGAGTTCCTAATATAAAAGACCTACAAACACTTTTGTCAGTATTAGTAGTAAAGACTTTAAAGTGAATATCAACAGCAATTGCATTTCATCTGTTCTGGAGTCTGTTCCCAGCTCACTTCTACAGAGATTTAATTGTTTGCTCCCAGAAGGGAAATGATAATTTGTCAGAACTCATTCTGGTTTTACAACCTGCTGTGTAAAATAGCTTCTTCAGCAAGTAATTTCTTAACAAAGTCATGTTTGAAGTGATTTTGATTATATATTTTCATGAAGGTTGCTTTTGATGTCATAAATTATAATGGCTTTAAAAGGCAAGCAGAACTGTAGGCATTTGTAAATATAAATTTAACTTCTGGCAGCTAGATTAGGTTATGCAACAGAAGTCACAACATTTTGTTAATTTAGAATATAAAGGAGCTTTTCTAGGAATATACAAGTGTTTGTCACACACAGGTACTGAAGGATGTTAGGCAGGAGCACTTTNCAGCTTTTCTAGGAATACACAAGGATGTTAGGCAGGAGCACTTTAGGAAACACATGATGTTAGGTGTCTTCTGAAAAACTGTCATAGAATCATAGAATGGTAAGGTTGGAAGGGACCTCAAAGATCATCCAGTTCCAAGCCCCTGCCATAGGCAGGGACACCTCCAACTAGTACAGGTCACTCAAAGTCTCATCCAANAACAGTGTGACAGATCATCAAAGCAAGGACAGAGCACAAAGCAACCTCCAGAGCACAGCAGCATCCCCAATTTGCAGTCAAAGAACCCTTTGGGGATTGAGGCAGCTATCCCGGGGCTGGTGCATGAGGAGTCTTTGCCAGGACACCAGGACCTGGGTACTCAGACTACGGTGTGCCCTCTGGTATGCCCACATGTTTCAGTAAATAACACCTCCCATGTTTGAACACCAAGAAGAAGTATTTGTGATTTGTAAGACTTACATCTGTGCTTTACTAGACAGTTAACTGTAATAACACTGGTAGAGACACAAGGAAACAAATAGCAGTTGTAGGCTTCTACTCCAGCTACTGATCCAGATCAATTCACACCATAAAGTTACAGAATCTCTTCAAAGCATCTGTGAAAAAGACATTTTGGGGGTTGCTGTGAAATAAATAATTCAGTGATGAAAAGGGAAAGAAACATTGACTATACATAAAATGTGACAGTTGGGGAAACTATTTCCTTGCCCTACAAAGTTTTTTTTCTTTCAGATAGATCAAAAGGAGTTACTTAGTTCTACACAATCTCCAGTTTTAACAACCTGAAATACCTGTTCTCCAGTTAGATATCAGTCTTTGAAGATTTTGAAATTGTTATTCCTGCAGGGAGGAGGATATTGAATAATTCCTACCAGTTATGAAGCTCAATATTCTCCAGATGGTTGAGACAAGCTTTTATGCACCATTGTAAAATGGGCTTAAAATATACTGTGCTGTGATTGACTAGAGAAGTCACATGGCTACTGTATACAGGCTTGAACTTCTTTTTCAGCTAAATGACCTTATTAGAGCCATAAACAAAAGTGGTACTTAAAGGCTGGCTTTAAAGCAGCAGCTATAAATCCTAAATTTATTGTAGCACTGTTCTGTTATTTGTCCTAAAAAGACAAAAAAAAAAAAAAAAAAAAAAAAAAAAGGAGGGGGTTTTGGGNTTATGCCTTTAGTAATCAATTTGGTTTCAAAAAGTTACAGTTTTGTGTGTTTTCACAGTCCTCTGACTTTTTCTTCACATAACAAAATGACATGCGTTCACAGCCTAACCAATCTGAGGTCATGTCACAACTTGAACTGGCAATGTGAAGGAGCAAAACTCTGCAGGAGTGGAGGAGTTATTCCTCAGGAAACATTCAGCCTTCTCTTTCAAGAGAAAATGTGTGCCTGAAGTGGTCCCAAGCATTGTTCTTCACAAACCTCTCATGCTCCTCTAGGGTCCAGTGCCATTTGAGTCTCGATGTTAAACAGCTCTAGCAAAGACTCAGCAATCCACATAATATGAACAAATAAGTCCAGGAAGGGAGATCCTGCCATCTAACTGGGCAAGTAAGCTGGAGCTTGGCTCTCATGGTTGTTTGACAGAGCTAGCCCAGTCAGAGGTGGGAAGTGAGGTATCTCATCCATTTGGCTAGCACTTCTGCTGGCCACCAGTTAGCCAGGTGCAGTCTCCCTGGCTCAGCACCGCTTTGCCTCTCATTGCACAGACAGAGGCTGCAGCACAAAGCCATAAACAAGGAAATTCCATGGGAGAAATAAAATCACACTTAAGACCTTGGCTATCTGAGCAGTGTCTGCACTGCAGTTGTGACTCCACAGGGGAACAAGGGCAGGCACCTTTCACTCTTTATGTACTGGACCATTAAAGCTTGCCTACCAAAATACATCTTCTCAATATTCATTAGGGTGCTGCTCCTATAAGCTTCCTATCAAAAATGGTTGCATTTCAAGATAACTAAACTGTTTCCTTAGGATTTACATAGAGTCATAGAATGGTAAGGTTGGAAGTGACCTCAAAGATCATCTAGTTCCAGCCTCTTGCCATAGGCAGGGACACCTCCCACTAGTACAGGTCACTCAAGGCCTCGTCCAACCTGGCCTTGAACACCTCCAGGGAGGGAGCAGCCACAACATGTTGTTTAGGGGTCCCTGTATACAATACTACTTGTCTCAATTCAAATAAGCATGACTCAGTTTAGAGATCCTTGGGTGCTGTTTACAGATCTCCTTTATGTAAGGTGAGAGGCTACAAGGGACGAACCCTTACTTCTCCAATAGCCTCTCGCCCTAAATAAAGGAGGTTGTAGAAGTGCAGAGTGTTTTTTAAATCTGAGAATAACTCTGTGGCACAATTCTAAAGCAAATGAAACCCTGGCATTTCCCTTGATGGGAATCAGTGCTTTTTGCTGTCCTTTTTGCATTGTGTATGGCTAATGACAGTTAAAACATTAAAGATTAGCATGAACAAAAAATAACTTATATTTAAAAAAAAAATCAAAACACATACACATACACACACACACAAAAAAAATGCAACAGAGTAATATTCAGGGATTTGCATTTCTTTCAGAAATGTGTTTACATGACAGGGAAACAGAAAGATCTGGTTTTGGACACCACAGTACAGGAGAGATGTGGACATGCTGGAGCAGGTCCAGAGGAGGGCAACAAAGCTGGGGAAGGGCCTGGAGAATAAATCTTATGAAGAGCAACTGAGGGAGGTGTGGATGGTTAGTTTGAAAAAGAGAAGGCTGAGGGCAGACCTCATTGCTGTCTGCAGCTACCGGAAGGGACATTGTGGAGAGGCTGCTGCTGGGCTCTTCTCACAGGTCAGTGGAGACAGCATAAGGGGGAATGGCCTCAAGCTGAGGCTGGGGAGGTTTAGAATGGACATTAGGAAAAAGTTTTCCACTGAGAGAGTGGTCAAAGACTGGAATGATCTGCCCAGGGAGGTGGAGTCACTCGCCCTGAATGTGTTTAAAAGTCATTTGGATGTGGTGCTTGGGAATATGATTTAAGGTGAATCTTGAAGAGTAGAGTTCTAGGTTGCACTTGGTGACCCCGAGGGGCTTTGCCAACCTGCATGTTTCTGTGATTTTGTGACCCATAAAGTGGTTGAATCTGGTACTACACTTAAAATCAGGCTGCTGAGATGTTTTCAAGTGTTTTTATTTTCTTCTTCAGCAAACATTCCAGCAGTAACATAACTCACTTATCAACACATTAAAAAAAAAACCCAAAAAACTTACTGACTGTGCCTGGGTTTCAGAGTTCCAGTTAAATATTGCTAACAGTCTTAGTAGAAATCCCAGGATTAGCAACGTATTTGAACACCTGCAAAGTCCATTTAACGACTGGAATGGCAAATGTTGCAGAATTCAAAATATATTTAACATATTTGTATTTTGACTGTTAACCACAGCTGCTTAATGTTGTTCAAGAGGTTTGGAATGTACATATTTTATACATCCCGAGGAATAGCTATGATTGATATCCATTCATGTCCACTGTTTGATTTGTTGAAAGATGGAACCAAAAATACAGAGGAAAGAGACAAGCCTGGAAAGAACTGCCAGGCCAGAAAGTTTGTTTATTGAAAGTAGACAAACTCTCCAAGTTTGCATGCTCCTGAATCTTAATTGAATTTAATAAGAAATTGGAAGGGGAAAAACACCCACAGACAAACAAACAAACNAGTACAGACAAAGAAAAGGTAGAAAATGGCTTGTTTTACTGATTACATTCATGCTGATGAGTTGTTATAGAATCACAGAATCATAGAATGGTAAGGTTGGAAGGGACTTTAAGGATCAACCAGTTCCAACCCCCTGCCATAGGCAGGGACACCTCCTACTAGTACAGGTCACTGAAGGCCTCATCCTTGTTCTATCACTCAACCATGTGGAAGTTCAACAGATGCCTGCTATGAACATTTGATGTACAGGTATTTTACTATCCTTCCACAGCCAGATTTTTCAATGGACCATTCACAAATGTTTCAGAGAAATGTTTTTCTATGATTGTTGGCACTGACAATATAATTTTCCATCCCAGGCTCAATGATTAAACCAGATACACTTGCACTCATTTTTCTTTTTCATTCTGAGGAACTGTTTCTCCTTGTATTTATACTAGCTGTTACTACTACAGCTCAGAATATTTTACTTGAGTTACTCTTAATTTATTTGGAGGGAAGAAGAAAAGGCTATTAGTATTTTAGATATTGGTAGATATAAAGTATTTTATCTGGATTTCAGCCACTTCCAGTTGTAACCAAAACCATCACTATGTACAAATTCTTTAACATTTCATTTTATAGAAATTTTTGGTCTTCATGCCTTAACAGACTCTGGAGTAACAGGCAGAGATGGAAAATCTGCAAAGTAAACACACACTGTACCCTCTTCTCTTTAGTTTTACAGAAGCTACTTCCTAAATTGGTTGCTAATTAATGAATGCCATAGACAGCTGAATTTTCTGGCAGCCAGGGTATATATTTTGTATTCTTAGAGTTCAAGCATGCCACCAGAGCAAAAGAAGTATCATAGAGCTCTTTTTAACCCCCCCTCAAACTATGATGGCTATTCACACACATCTTTTAGGACATACACATCTCAGGCAAACTGTTGAACAAGCATAAGATGAAGAAAGAGCATTCACATACCTTAGTCTAGACTTCCTTTTTGTCCAGTGTGAATCACCAGCACATCACTTAAAAGCAGCCTGTATGAACAAAGATGAATGCAGACAGCAAAAATACTTTGTGGTGGAATCTTCACCACCTAAGATATCTCTATTGTGGGGGGACATTTGCAGAGAAATTGTGACTTTGATGCCTCTTCAGCCTAAGCAGCACTTGGGATAAGCATCTTCATGTCTTTCTGTGATGAATCAGAATGCTCTATCCCATTTCAATGAGCATGGATCTGATCTGGACATCTTCATTCACTTGGAAGTACTTAGGATTTTAACTAGAGCTGCTCAATATATTGAGAAAGTAATTTACTCTGAAAAAACTCCAGACATTTCAAAATTGAGCACATGAAGAACTTGGTAAGACAGGTGGCTTACCTCAACACTCCATTCACTGCTTTCCCTGCAGTGTACAACGTTCTGATCATTGCTACTATTCCGATACTCAAAGTCCGGCATGGGTCTGGCTACACTTAAGAAGATGAATCAGCACTTGCCTTGAGAGCAGGACTTTCCACCCACAGCTATGTTTTTCAGGAAGAATTAAGCTGTGCACATTCCAGAGTGCTGTTTGAATGCAAATGCTCAGGGCAAGAAAGGACAATTCAGAATAAAATCTTTTAGAAACACAAGCTTTGCTCAGTAAGCTTGGGATAGCTCAGTGTTGAATCATTTCACCTGAAGTATTGAAAAACACAGCCAAAGATGTTTAAAAGTCTACAGCTTTACTTCAAACATGCCACTTGTGTATGTCTTTAATTACTTTTTTCCACCACCTATTATATTGCCAGCATATTGAAGAAACAAGCTTTATATTAGAATCATAGAATGGTNGACTCTAGATGGGGATGTTCTTATTTTATGTACATAAACATACAGATGCCAAACACACCTATCTAACAAATGGACCTTTTGGGGAGGACAGAAGAGGAACATAAATTAGAATATTTTGTAGTTGCTGTTTCTATTTTAACACACTTTGGAGGTGATCAGACAGTAATAGATATTTTTCATTTCTTTTTCTTCTTTATACAGTTTTAGAGCAGCTTTTCTTCTCTGCAATAAGGAAATTTAATAGCAGCTTGCCAATTATTTTCCAACTTTTCACAATGGGAATGTATTGCAAATTGATACTTTCCATATGCTAATGTGTGTGTGTGCAAGGGTGAGAATTTCAGCTGTATTAATTCATAGAGTCATAGAGGCATAGAATGGTAAGGATGGAAGGGACCTCAAAGATCATCTAGTCCCACCCCCCCGCCATAGGCAGGGACACCTCCCACTAGAACAGGTCACTCAAGGACTTATCCAGCCTGGTCCTGAACACCTCCAGGGAGGGAGCAGCCACAACCTCCCTGGGCAACCTGTGCCAGTGTCTCACCACCCTCACTGCAAACAACTTCCTCCTACCATCCAGTTTCAATCTCCTCTCTGCCAGTTTAAGCCCATTACCCCTCATCCTGTCAGTACAAGAGCTTGTAAATAGTCCCTAAATATACTGAAGTATATTTTTTTTAGTAACAAAACATAAGTGGTACAGTAATAATTCTTGATTAAAAAAAAAAAAAGGTGTAAATTTCTGTCTAAACCAACATATTTCCCACTATTCCTGCTCCCTCTGTCTAAGCCAGAGCATGCTGCCTACATAGAGCTTTTTTTGTATTTACCTGTATCAATGACACTTATGGAATCTGTCATTTTTTGGCTCTGAATATGATACATATGTCTAAAAGGGAATCACTTAGAGCTGCAAATTACTCTTTGGAATTTACCTCGAAATGAGGAATATTATTAAATTCTATGTTGACTGCACTCAGGTTATTCCCCCACTTTTGAGGCCTCCAGTGCATTAGTGAGTATTTTTCACATGTATTTTGAAGCTCAATCTTCCAAGCTCTTTTGGACTGAAGCATGCCACCAGTCCTCTTGCCACCAGGTAAAAATGTGCAAGTTCCACAATCTGGAAGTAATCGTCCAGGCCCCATCCGGAGGTCCCATTCCAGAAGCTGCTGTAATCCTGTGGCTTTCAGAGCAGAAGTGGTATTTTACCATATCCTTAAGCTCTTCAAATGTTTCAAAAATGTTTCCAAATATTTCTGAATACATCTGCCAGCTGGGGGAACTGGGAATATAACCATGCCTATAAGCACTTACATCCATATATGCAATATAGCCTGAACAATGTCCAAAATGAGAAGCTGGGTTTGGCACTGGGCAGATATACTGAGAAGGGAATGTTGCAGGTGAAGTTTCCTGAGTCCAGTTTCATAGTTGTCCCAGGCAGTTGCTTCTTTCAACCTATTTTTAGTGCTTAGGTAAAACATGAAGGTTCATTGAGTGGGTCATCTTCCCACAATAACACAGCCATAATTACATCCTGCCTTCTGGTATGTGAGGAACCCCCTCCCAAAATCATAGAATGGTAAGGTTGGAAGGGACCTCAAAGATCATCCAGTTCCAACCCCCTGCCATAGGCAGGGACACCTCCCACTAGTACAGGTCACTCAAGGCCAAGTTCAAACCCATTCCCCTTGTCCTGGCATTGCAAGACCTTGTCCATAGTCCCTCCCCAGCCTTCCTCTAGGCCCCTTCACATACTGGAAGGCTACTC
>WBNM01004290.1:20545-37578 GCA_013399055.1 Ramphastos sulfuratus
CCCTGAGGGATGCCACTTGGCACTGCTCTCCAGTGTTCTTCTCTAAATCCTAGACTACCCTTTCATACAACATGTCATTCAGTTTTCTGCAAGGAAACCTTCTCTGAGAATGGATTTGGTTGTTAGAAATGCCTCACACTATAGGATTCCAACTTCATCTGTTTCAGCTATTTAGGCACTATGATGAGAAAGCAGGTAAGGATAAGCAGCACAAAACTTGAGTGAGAAAGAATGAACACCTCAGGACTTCTTGCTTTGGTTTTTGGGTTGGGGAATTCATAGCTTTGGAAAGAAAATTATTTGAGCCAGGAAAGGATGCTCTTCTCAGCATCTCAGTTGTGTTAGGAGTTTTTTTTCTAAGGATTACCCTGGTTCTTATTAAACTCAAACTGCTTACTGTTGGAGTCAAACATTTAAACTTCAAGCCAGTACCCACCAAAACCAGCTAACAGCATTGCATATTCTCTCTTGAATTTGACTAGACACTTAATGGTCATTAAAAAAAAAAAAAAAAGCCTTTTGTTCCATACCATCTACTCACATTTCAAATATTTTCATGCTTAAAGCTTGCTCAACCCAACATCTGCTTTATCCACAACAAAGCTATACAGTGCTTCACAGTGAGAAGCAGCTCCTGTTTAAGATACAATCTACAGTCAGTCAGTAGTTGGTCAGTCTGGAGGGGAGAATTAAAATAAATAATAATACAAACAAAACTAGGGATCACACAAGGGGTTTCGTTAATGCAGATTTCTCATCTACAAAAAATGTCCAACTCAGTTGTGTTCAGACTTTCAGATGGGACATTGCAATCTGAAAAGTGATTGTTGTTGTTTTGGCAGTAATTGTCCATGTGAAAATTGGGGTTTATGATGGAAATAATTTTGTAAGTAGCAATAACATCAGCTGCTACTTGCATTGCTGCCCTAATAATAAAATCCTTTAGGAGAAGTTAACCATGTTCAAACATGACATAGCTTCAGCCAGGAAAAAAAGTAAAACAAATCATAATGAAAAACTGATTTTACTGAGATTCTCTTTAGCTGCAACTGGTTTTGTATAATTAAATCTATCCACAAGGAAAAGTCTTAGTAGTGTTTTTTGGTTGTTTATTTAAACTTCTTACTTTTTCTTGTGTTCCCCTTCACATGCTGGCAGGCCAAATTCTGCTCTCAGTCACAAAGGGTTGAATTCAGAATTACTGTTTTAATAGGTTTACTGACTTACTTGGCCAGAAGATCTGGAACAGTTTGCATTTACTCATCATTTAATTTCTACCAGCACCCTCCCCTTTTCATTAAATATTTGCTTTTTGTTGCCCTATGACTTTTGTGCTGTCTTTTCCTTAGCAATGCTAAAGGACTTGGTGCCATGGTTTAGCTGATGTCGTGGTGTTAGGTCATAGGCTGAACTTGATGATCTCAGAGGTCTGTTCCAGCCTCAGTGATTCTGTGATTCTGTAACAGACCTCTGAGATCATCAAGTCCAGCCTATGACCTAACACCACGATGTCAGCTAAACCATGCCACCGAGTGCCACATCCAATCTTTTCTTAAAGACCTCCAGGGATGGTGACTCCACCACCTCCCTGGGCAGCCCATTCCAGTGCCTAATCACCCTTACCATGAGGAAGAGCTTCCTAACATCCAACCTAAACCTCTCCTGGCACAGCTCCAATCCATGCCCTCTTGTCCTGTCACAGGTTGCCTGGGAGCAGAGCCTGACCCCCACCTGACTACAACTTCCCTTCAGGTAGCTGTAGAGAGTGATAAGGTCCCCTCTAAGTCTCCTCTTCTCCAGGCTGAAGCCCCCTTAGCTCCCTCAGCCTCTCCTCATACAACTTTCCCTCCAGCCCCCTCCCCAGTCTCATCACTCTCCTCTGGCCCCGCTCCAGCACCTCAATATCCTTCTGCAGTGAGGGTCCCAGAGCTGCACACAGTGCTGGAGGTGAGGCCTCACCAGTGCAGAGTACAGGGGAGAATGACAGCCCTGGTCCTGCTGCCCACACTCTTCCTGATACAGGCCAGGATACCATTGGCCTTCTGTGCCAGCTGAGCACACTGCAGGCTCATGTTCAGCTGCTGTCAACCCAGCAGTGTCAGGTCCCTCTGAGCCAGGCTGCTCTCCAGCCACTCATTCCCAAGTCCCTAGCACTGAATGGGGTTAGTGTGACTGAAGTGTAGCACCCTGCACTTGGTCCTGGTGAATCTTGTTTTATGGCTAGCAGCTGCAAGGTTTCTCCTTTTTCTGTGGTGGGCTTGGATGGACTGAGACAGTCAGAAATAAAGACTTTATCTTTGCTCATCTGGATTTAAAGTAATTGTTTGCTTTAGAAAGCAATCATCATTTCCCTCTGTCTACACAGAGCCTGTATCTGGGGCTTAACTACAGCAGTTGATCAATCACCCAATGACTTCTCCCCAGCAGAGAAATAGGATTGGAAAGAGAAAAACCACAGGCTGAAATGAAAATTGACTTAATAAAACAGCCAAACTGATACCAATACCACTGTAAAGCATACAAAGTTATGCTCAGCCCAGCAAAGTACAGCAGTCACACTACACAGGAAGGCAGTCCTCCAGAGCAGGGCAGCAAAAGGATAAGATGCTAGGAAACAAGCCCAAGCAAGTGGTTCTCCTGTCCCTGGCAAACTTCCCCCTTTATACTGCGCATGGTGTTTATGGCCTGGGATACACCTGTGATCAACTCAGGCCAGCTGCTCTGGTTGACTCCAAAGTATTAATGGCTTCCAGCCCAGCAAAACCAAGACACCATTATGTTCTTGGGATGCACTAATTCCACTGGCTCCCTCAGTCCTACAGAAATAACCAACAAAAAAAAACCCCTGAAACAAAACAAACAAAAAAATCCCCCAACCCACGAAAAACCAAACCAACCAACCAACCATAAAACAAAAAAGAAACTTCAAAATCAATTAGTCCTATATAAAAGTCAGAGAGGACACCAACACTTTTCAGAGGATTCTTTCATAGCAGGAGGAGCATTTCACTGGGATCAGAAGTTTAACTGGGTGGTGTTTGGCAAAGCACTGACTGCTTCCTACTTGTCAAACCTTTATCGAAGAGAGCTGGACCAGGAGGCTAACAGAGCAAGGACTTCCTCAAAGTGCACATTCTGTTTTACCATTTTCACTTTATCAATTCCTCCTAAGTGCACAGCATGTTCTTTCACATTACTGAATATGGTAAAAAGCTGCATGGACCACACAGGGAATACTCTCCAGGGGTTCACTGCTGTGTGCTTAGCTCGCAGAGCTCGTCTTTGTTGCCTGTGAGTACTCTGCAGCACAGGCAATAGTTTTACATTCAGGTTGCATTCATGCTCTGTGCCCTTTATTGAGACTCTGTATGGCAATCTGAGGTAGTGAACACCAAATTTGCTTTGCCAGGGCAGTTTTTCAGAGACCAGATATGGTTCAGATCATGGTATGGCAGAGGCTCAGTAGCCTCCAGCAGGATTCGTTTCCAATAAGAGCTAGGCAAGCTAAGCCCAACTGTCTGATAAACGAGACAACACCAACACAATTTCAAGCCCAACTTCCAGAAGCATGCATCAAAAGTTGCTGAAATCCTAAAGAAGTAAATCAAATTAAAAATTGCCTGTTTGGTTGTGCTTCATTACAGACAAAACCTCCGATGGGCTTTGTTCATTATGGCACAAAGGTTCCTTATTTTTGCAGTGCAGTGGGCATGCATTTTCTTACCCAAGAACTTATTTTTTAGTCTCAGCATTTCCATTTTGACATTAGAAAAATACACAACCAAAATCTATAAGACTTTGATTAAATGTTGATACAGCTGATTCCAACACGGCCAAAGCCAGTGACCATAGATGGAATCTAAACAACAGCTAGTAATTACAGTGTCAAAGGCATGTATACACTGTGTGTTATGTTTCATTGTCTGGCATGCAAATATAGACTTGGTTTCCTTTGCACTATTTCCAAAGTATAAAGAAAGCTAACCAGAGAGTTCTGTTTCGTTTACACAAAAGAACAAGGTTCAATCATGTTTGATAAGTTGCAAATTACTGGTAATACCACAAGTGTTGTTACAGCTGCTAAGAGTGGTCAGGAGGATGTACAAAATACAGCAACGGCATGAATCAAAAGAAAAAAAGTCTAAACAACTTTGAATGATAGTGTATGGTACTTCTAACTTTAACTTGGGCCATGGGCTGTCAGCAGCAGCTCAGGCAGTGCTGAGATGCGCGGAGTAAGTTGCCACGTGTGTATTCGATACTCTGCCTTGGCAGATCCCCCACTGCCTGTGCTCCTAAGAGAAGCAGTGGGTGCAAAAGGGAGATAAAGAAGAAATAAAAATCCCCTTGACCTTCCTGGACAAATGTCGTTCAGTTGACTTGCTAGAGGGCAGGGATCCATCCAGAGGGACCTGGACAGGCTGCAGAGCTGTGCCCAGGCCAACCTCATGAAGTTCAACGAGGCCAAGTACAAGGTCCTGCATCTGGGTAGNGGTTTGCCCTTCGTAAATCTACAGGCATCCTTGACACAGCAGATGAAGATCCTTTGTATAGGAAAACCTGAACTAGTATCTTGCTCTATTTTGTAGTTGGCTGTCCTGGAATAATACTCTGGGCGTATGAAATCATTGGAATCTGGATGTCCCTTTGGGAATGCTTCTGATCATGAGACAGAGGAGTTGCTGTTCTGTGAGTCAGTGCCCATCTCCTTTCAGTGTGAATTAACACCATCATCTGTGGTTAGGTGAGCTCCTCATTTGAAACACTGGAAGGCTATTGTAAGGAAAACCTCAGTATATTTAGCTATACAAGAAGGATCCTACACATGGATTTTCCTGCATATGCAGTGCTTTGATGATGGTGGCATGAGTTTTTTTTTTTGCTGTCAATTTGCACAGCATCTTATGCAATGCATAGCTTTAGTTGATATTTTATATTTGCTGAAATTTAAAATAATCTGGAATTGTCAACAATGAAAAATACATTTATGTGGCTCCAGCTGATGTAACAGAAAAATAAAGTATTCCAGGTAAATGAGGCATCAGTGAAAGCTATGCAAATACTCTCAGGTGAATGTATCCCAAACCCACTGCAGAGTGTTCAGCTTTCAGTGACAGCCAAGGGGAGCAGTTGGAGCTGTGCTTTGTTCATAGCTGGAAGCATATATAAGGGAAGGGAGGAAGGGAAGGAGGAAGGGAGGGAGGAAGGGAAGGAGGAAGGGAGGGAGGAAGGGAAGGAGGAAGGGAGGGAGGAAGGGAAGGAGGAAGGGAGGGAGGAAGGGAAGGAGGAAGGGAGGGAGGAAGGGAGGGAGGAAGGAAGGAAGGAAGTTAGGAAGGAAGTTTGGAAGGAAGTTACAAAGGAAGTTAGGAAGGAAGGAAGTTAGGAAGGAAGTTAGGAAGGAAGGAAGGAAGGAAGGAAGGAAGGAAGGAAGGAAGGAAGGAAGGAAGGGAGGAAGGAAGGAAGGAAAGGATTCTGAAGAGCAACACTAGGAAAATCTGTGTCTACATCAGAACGAGCTTACATTTTCCTTGGGCCCTGCTAATTAGAGTCAGGAGACTATAGAGATTACTGCTGTTATGAGGAAAAGAATGACTTTCATCACCACAGAAATAAAATTACAAGAACTGAAAAGCATAACAGCTAGAGAATGAATAGCTGAAAAGCAAGCTAGCTCCACATTCACCCATATCTTAAGTGCTTTAAAAGCTATCTTGAGCCTGGGGAGTAGCAAGGGAACAATGCTTGTTTCTAAATGTGAGAGGTTGGCAACCCTGTGAATGCATCCCAGGAGTGCTGGGTATTATTCACATACCAGATGACTCTGATACTCCTAAACCTTCAAGTAATTACAATACACAGGACTTTGCATTTTTAAGAAACTCTTTCTTCTCTAGTCCAGCCTCTTCAGCGAGGATATGCTTCACAACTGGAACAGCTTCACTGGCTCAGCCCCCTGGGAAAGTTCTAATTTACAAACCCCTGGTTAGAAAAAAATGGAATCTATCTGAAGGCATTACATTATAAACATAAACTCTCTAATGAGCTGTAGTGAAATGGCTCTGGGCTATAACTTGTGAAGTTCAAATGGTTTAGCCGTTTTCTGCCATGTATTATTTTCATTTAATCTCCATTACAAGGGCTGTAAAGGGTCCAGCTGTTCAAAGTGACTCTTAAGGATTCCTGCCAAAAGCAAAGGCTTGGCCAATTGTTTGGTTAAAGACTCGTTAATTGCTAAATCAAATATTTCCTAAGTTAAAAAAAAAAAAACAAACCCCCAAACCCCCCCCCCAAAAAAAAAAAAACCCCAAAAAAAACCAAACAAACAAAAAAAGAAATCAACATTCCTAATAGAAATGCAGCTGCTAAGTAAAGGTTGCACTTAAAAAAATAGCAATTAGAGTTTGTCGAATCAACAGGAGAAAAGGAACAAAGGAAAGAAGGAAAAAAGGAAGGAAGGAGAGAAGGAAGGAAAAAGAAATCCACCAAATATTCATGCTGTTGTGCTCTGGTGTGGTAGAGTAATCCATGTTCAGATCTTCAGCCCTTTGGGACCAAGGGTGTGCTATGAGAATGTGATCAGCATCTCTCTTCCCTGCTTTGCCATCTGCTAGCTGTAGAGCTGGTTTTTCTTACCTATACCTGCACTAACAGGTAGTAGTGTCTCTGTATGCAAATTAACTTCTACTGTGACATACAGGAAGGCTGGGGAGGAACTACTGACAAGGTCTTGCAATGACAGGACAAGGGGCAATGGGTTTGAACTGGCAGAGGGGAGATTGAAAGGGGATGTTAGGAAGAAGTTGTTTGCAGTGAGGGTGATGAGACATTGGCACAGGTTGCCCAGGGAGGCTGTGGCTGCTCCCTCCCTGAAGGGGTTCAAGGGCAGTCTGGATGAAGCCTTGAGTGACCTGTGCTAGTGGGAGGTGTCCCTGGCTATGGCAGGGGGTTGGAACTAGATAATCTCTGAGGTCCCTTCCAACCTTACCATTCTATGATTCTATGATTCTATGCTCCTTCTAGGAGATGTTTCTCTTCCCTGCTTTGCCACCTGCTAGCTGCAGAGCTGTTTTTAATTCCCTATACCTGCACTAAGAGGCAGTAGTGTCTCTGAATGAGAATCAACTTCTACTGTGACATGCTCCTTCTAGGAGATGTTTAAAAAATCCCATCTATCACCTTTGTCTCGAAGCAAGGCTAGAGGAAGTGTTGGAGGACACACAAGCACTTCTACAAGAAATCACAGAATCACAGAAACATCCAGGATCACCAAGTCCAATCAACAACCCTACTCTGCAAGGTTCACCCCAAACCATAACCCCAAGCACCACATCCAAATGACTTTTAAACACAGCCAGGGTGGGTGACTCAACCACCTCCCTGGGCAGCCCATCCCAGTGCCTGACCACTCTTTCTGTGATTTTTTCCCCCTAATATCTAGTCTAAACCTAACCAGTGGCAGCTTGAGGCCATTCCCTCATGTTCTACCACTAATAACCTGTGAGAAGAGACCAGCACCAACCTCCCATAACATCCTTTCAGGTACCTGTAGATAGTGATGAGTTTTCCCTCAGCCTCCTCTTCTTCAAACTAACCATCTCTCCCTCAGGTGCTCCTCATAAGATTTATTCTCCAGGCCCTTCCCCAGCTTCGTTGCCCTCCTCTGCACTCTCTCCAGCACCTCAACATCTCTCTTGTATTGAGGTGCCCAAAACTGAACACAATATTCAAGATGTGGCCTCACCAGAGCTGAGTTCAAGGGCACAATCACCTCCCTGCTCCTGCTGGACACAGCATTTCTCAGACAATGCAGTGTTGGAGAGAGGACTGATGACTAATAAGCATTTTCTCCCATTCTTCTATAAACCATTCTCCTGTTAAATGCAGGTCTTGGTTTGCCTCAGGTTAGTTTTAAGTAATGGAAACATCCACTTTTGATAGATTTATTAGCTAATTCTGTAATAAAGAAGGTAGAACACAACATCAGCACTCTGTACCATTGCTTACCTACCCTTTTCAACACCAACTTTCAGCATCTAGAAAATTTCAATCTCTACCTGTTACAGGATTTGGGATTTTGGTCTGGTCAAAATCATTTGACATGTTTAAACATTAAGAAGTAATATTCTCAAATGTGTAAATGTTAAAACCACAACTTCCCTGTAGTAACTGAGAACAAATGCAGCAAGCCTGGACTGTTTAAGAAATGAAATAGTATAATGTTAACTGGAAGGGGTGGGTTACATTCATTTAACTGTTTCCTGTCTTAAGTAATTATTGAAAAACCATCACATGCTGATAGATTCTAGAATTCCCCTATCAAAAATAAGCAGGACACAATTTGGACTTCTTGTTTTAACAACTTCTTAGTAGAAAGATTTGGTGTGTGCAATACTCCCTCCAGCTATGATGGGACAATGCACTGGAACAGGTAACACAGCTTCAGGTGGGAAAAGATGAGTCAATTAAACCATTAATGTGGTAAAAATGGAGGCTGTGTTTCTCAGCTCTGTGGACAAGCTTTTAACAGGGCCCCATGCTGAAGGCAAATGGCAACTGTACTGGCATTTAAGTTGCACAAGGTTGCTTGAGTGATGTAAAAGGATGGGCCACAAATGAGGGTCCAGTACAAGATACACTGCAATATATATTCTTTACAAAAGGAATGAAGTCATTTTCCTGATCCTCACCTATTTTCTTTGGTTGTTTGCCTACAATTTCGTCATACAGCAAGCACATGTAAAAGCTGTTCAGCTCTTCAGCTATTCAGCTGATCAAGGCTTTATGTCAGCTTTGGTGACATAAAGTCTAGTCCTGAACAGACCACAAATATAGGTAGGTTTGGTGGTCCCACCACAACCTTGAAAATGTAGGGGGGAAAAAAAAGGAGGTGGGGGATTTACCACAAAGCCACTAGAGAGTTCAACAAAATCTGCAGTTCTGCTTTTGAGACTGTCAGGCATATTACATATCAGTACTGATTTGAGCATCAGATTGCTGGCTATAGCTGAGGAGGACTTAATGCCATTCTAGCTGCAAGGCACAAAGGCAGCTTTAGGCCAAGTGTGCACTCCTCCTCCACAAATACTTAGGAGACTCCTTTTCAGCTTTCCTTCTTGGGGTTTTTAAAAATATTCTAAAGAGCTGACAGCTCTAGGAAGACAAGCCAGAGCTCAAGGTTGAGTTGTGCATGATAAAAGCTAAGGTGCACTACCCTTCAGTTGCAAGGGGTAGCTTTAAAACACTCTATTACATTATGAACGCAGTAGCACTGTAACATTTGGAATGACTTATTCCATAAGCATTTAAATATCAATAATTCCTCTACCAACTCCTCCAGATACTAGCCAGGCAGAAACTTGCATAGCTCTGTGAGGACAGGGAGGTACAAAGGCAGGTCTAAACATTAAGGTTTTCCTGTCAGTGTTGTTAACTTCTTGCTTTCAAATGGACTACTGCAGCTGGACCTGATGGTTGTGAGCCCCCATCCCAGCCGAGGCCATGCCCAGCCTCAGCCTGCTGGGCCAGTGGGTCAAGGCTAATAGTGTGATGTTTAACAAGGCTAAGTGTCAGGTCCTCCACCTGGGTCACAACAGCTCCATGAAAAGGTACAGACTTCAGTGTCTGAAGGGGGCCTACAGGAAGGCTGGGCAGGGACTATTGACAAGGTCTTGCAATGCCAGGACAAAGGGCAATGGGTTTAAAGTGGCAGAGGGGAGATTGAAAGTGGATGTTAGGAGAAAGTTCTTTACAGTGAGGGTGGTGAGACACTGGCACAGGTTGCCCAGGGAGGTTGTGGAGCACAGAATCACCCAACGTGATCTTTGATCACGTTGGGTGATTCTGTGCCCCACAACCTCCCTGGAGGTCTTCTGTGCTCCAAAACCTCCCTGGAGGCATTCAAGGCCAGGTTGGATGAGGCCTTGAGTGACCTGCACTAGTGGGAGGTGTCCCTGCCTATGGCAGGAGGTTGGAACTAGATAATCTTTGAGGTCCTTCCAACCTCACCATTCTATGATTCTATGATTCTTATCAAGGATAAATTGGACTGTACACTTCACTGCAGTGTTACACCAAAACACAGAAGCTCAGTTTTAATGAGCTTTCTTGGGTATGTAAACAGAACTTGGTATCCCTCAGTTATCAGACCTGCAAAAACTTTAGCCCACGCAGTGTTCCGCTGCTGTTAACTCTTGAGTCAGCTCTGGTGTAAGGTAATATAGACCTTAGATTGTAAGAGTTATGTGACCTGTTTCCAGCTCATGTAAATCAATATGGTTCCACTGAGGTAGGTTAATAACTGAAACCCTTAGCTCATGAGTTGAGCTAAGTGCTTTGACCAGGCAATCATTCTTTGCTTCTATTTATTTGGTTAGAATCAGGCAGTGCTAATGAGATTATAGCCTGGGGATTAGGAAATGCCTTCTCAGAAAGGTATGCTGAGCTGAAGAGAGGCAACTGACATGCTAACCACACACAATGTCAGTGGAACACTCACTAATTTCATCAGATTAATGCATTGTGGGCCACTTGACATGCTCCAGATAACACTGCATCCACTGTGGCCATAGAGGGAAGAGAACATCTCAGCCATCAGAGTAAGGAGTTGATCTCCAACTCATGGTGCTGTGCAGCTACAGATGTGTTCATACTTTACACACATGCACATAGAATCATAGAATCATAGAATGTTAAGGTCAGAAGGGACCTCAACGATCATCCAGTTCCAGCCCCCTGCCATAGGCAGGGGTGGGACACCTCCCACTAGTACAGGTCACTCAAGGCCTCATCCAACCTGGCCTTGAGCATCTCCAGGGAGGGACCAGCCACAACCTCCCTGGGCAACCTGTACCAGTGTCTCACCACCCTCACTGCAAACAACTTCCTCCTAACATCCAGTTTCAATCTCCCCTCTGCCACTTTAAACCCATTGCCCCTTGTCCTGTCATTGCAAGCCCTTGTCAATAATCCCTCACGAACAGATGTCAAACATAGGTTTTTGTTATCTCCTCCTGTAGATACATTGTCAATTGTTTCTTTTCCTTGTAGTTGGGCAAATCAAACTTCTTCCTACAAGGAGAGAAATGTTTACTTTGCTGTTTCTGATTTCCCACCTGATCTGCTTTTTGGGAGATGACTGCTTGGATGTAGCAAGGACATTGCTTACTCTGCTGTCAGCACTAGCCACAAGATGCAGTTACAGAATCCAATCTCTGAGTGTTTCTCCAGTTACACAGAAGTAACTTATAAGATAACTATAAATTTCAACTCCCTCTCCTCTGGTACAGACAATTTGGGAACTAGTGAGAATGGAGACTTTTGGATTTCATTCAGATAAGAGCCTGAAGTAGAAAATCAGGATCAAAGTGACATTTATCAGCTTATAGTAGTTGAGGAGTTTGTTTCTGAGTTCCTGATATGCCCCAGACTCAGGTAGAAATGAATAAGTACTTCATGGAAAGTATAGCAAACTCAATATGACAGTGATGACAGTTGTTGGCAGCAGGTCCCCCAGGGATCAGTGCTGGGCCCAATCCTGTTCAATATCTTTATTGATGATCTGGACCAGGGGATTGAGTCCAGCATCAGTAAGTTTACAGATGACACCAAGTTANAAAAGAACATCTATGATGCAACATACTAGAATGAACATGATGTCTCCCATGGAAAGAGGGTATATACCAAACAAGATCACAACATGTGATATAATCAAGCAAAGTTAAAGATATAAGAGTTTCTTCCTCTCTCTAACATTAGGTTTGACTGAGGTGAAACATATTTGAATTATCACAATGCTTGGCATTATTGTCACCCTCTAGAAAGCATGGTGGGAACAGTTTTGCATGTGTCCTGCAAGTCAGGTGTTGTCTACATTCATCATGGCCAGAGAAGGGCCATGAGGATGCTCAGAGGACTGGAGCACCTCTGCTATGAGGACAGGCTGAGAGAGTTGGGGTTATTCAGTCTGGAGAAGAGAAGGCTCTAAGGAGACCTTCTTGTGGCCTTCCAGTATCTGAAGGGGGCTACAGGAAAGCTGGGGAGGGACTTTTTAGGATGTCAGGTAATGATAGGACTGGGGGGCATAGATCCAAGATAGAGGAGGGGAGATTTAGATTAGATGTTAGGAAGAAGTTCTTCACCATGAGGGTGGTGAGACACTGGCACATGTTGCCCAGGGAGGTGGTGGAAACCTTGTCCCTGAAGGTTTTAAAGGCCTGGCTGGATGTGGCTCTAGGCAATCTGATCTAGTGTGAGTGGCAGGGAGGTTGGAACTAGCCTTGAGCCTTGAGGCTGGATGTGGCTCTGGGCAACCTGATCTAGTGTGAGTGAGTGCCAGGGGTCTTGGAACTAGATGATCCTTGAAGTCCCTTCCGGCCCTGAGAATTCTGTGTTTCTGTAAAGTCAGTCAAAATACTGAATCTGGCCCTTTCAAGCCTTGACCCTGTAGGAAAGAGATGGTAAGGGGACAGCCAACAGACCACATGGAAGGTGAAAAATTGTCCTGGGGTGATCTGAGTCCAGGGAAGAGGATTTTGTGCTGCCTGCCAGGAGGCTTGTAGCAGGGAACTGATTCCAAAGAAGATTGCCTTTATTCTTCAATAAGACCTACTCAAAGGAGTTCTGAAAATAAATCAGAAACATGATACTGCAGTATGCAGAGCTGGTGTAACCCTTCAGTGTCAGCTGATTTTGTTGAATGCAGAGTGGAAAGGAAAAAAAAAAAGAAAAAAAGAAAAAAAGGACTTTATAGTTAACATCTACTGCAAAGTAAATCTTTGACAAGAAACCTGAGCCAGTGTAACTTTACTCAACAGGAAAGCAGGAAAAGTTATTATTTGCCAAAACAAATCTTTCAAAATCTGATAATGTTTAGGAAATAAACAGCTCAATCAACAGACCCCAAAAAGTTCAGGCAATTTCCTTTCCTGAGATGATGTGGGGCAACATGGAGCAAAGCCACACAAGGTGCTGTGGTTGGGAAAAGAGATCCCCTAAGACATCCCTGTGCTCTGATTGCTCTTAGAGAAACATGCTGTAGGGAGACCATGAAGGGATATTTGCAGTGCATGTCTCTTCCACACACAGTTAGCTGTCTGGCATCTGCATCATTGAACCAAAGCCGTTGACTTTACCTCTGCAGTTTTGCTTATCCTGTTGTGAAGCTCATGCCATAATCCCTCACTGCTAATGAGTTAAGTCAATGGTGAATTATATGATATAAATGATGATTGCATTTAATTGAAGGCAGAATCCTTCACTACTGTATGAATCAGCAGTGGAGCAGTCAGAAAGGCTTCTGGTTCTGATTAAGCTCTCAATAATTTTTGTTGCATTCCCCCCCCCCCCCCCCTTTTTTTTTTAATTTGAATTCGACCCAGCACCTGTTAGATAACAGAAGATACTAAAACCACATTATAAAACTCTTTAATCATTGAATAAACTACCAAAAAGGCATGAAGTCCTGAAATCTCTCTCTGCAATCACAGTGTCTGCTGCTAGCTAAGATCTATTCGCTTTTGCCGTGGGCTCGGGAGGAAGAGGAAGCCTTTCCTGGGCATAGCTATGATCAAAGAAGTAAGAAATTAGTCAGATTCCCCAAATCTTTCTGACAGAATAAAGAAGTCTGATTTTCAAAATGTGGCATGAAGGTCTTACCTTATGTACTGGCCAGGGCTGATCAGACTTAAGGCAGAAAGGGACCTGAGGGTGCTGGTAGGTAGTAGCTGAAGATGAGCCAGCAGTGTGCCCAGGTGGGCAGGAGAGCCAATGGCATCNCTGAATCTGTAATTCTATGACTGAATTTTCCGGAGAGGAAATGCCAAGAAGAGAGTGAAGAGAGCATCATGAAAGACCACCAGTCTCTTCTGCACCACTTCACATTTTCATTTTCTTCACATCCTCATTTTGCTTGGAGTGTTTGTAGAAAGCAATCAAAGCACAACAATTGTATTTAGCAATCTCTGTGTTTCTAGATGTTTTTGGGTGAGTCCTGACCCCACATTTATAGAAACTGAAAGGCTACTGGAAGCGTAGGTGCAGTCCTCTTTGTCTTGTTCATTAACAATGAAGGGTTGGTGAGAGAGAAAACAACCTCTTTGTTATGTTGGAGCAAGTGATTCCTAAACCAAAACGAGATGTTTGTGCACAGGAAAACTGAAGGACAGGTTTTGCAGTGACATTTCTCCAGACAGAATTACCTTTATGAGTTAAAAATCCTTATATACAGATTCTGAGGCTTGTCAGATGACAAAGAATAACACAATCTCTGTTACCTGATGCTGCATATGTGAAGAAGACATTTCAAAGGCAGAACAATATAAGATTATATACTGCAAGCCATTAAACCTTTTGGCATGCAGTTTGGGATGAATTAATTGCATCCAACAGCCCGAGGGAAAGGGAAATAGATAGCAAAGCTCTTCTGACAATAAAGCAGGATGCAGAAACATTTGTTACTCCACTGGGTCTAGTGAAAGCCTACAGCATATCTCTGCACAATTCTTCTCAGGACCTTTTGTTGTTTTGTTTTGTAAATCCTGAGTGCTGTTCAGACACAGAGGCTGCAGAGAAGGGAGGCTGCAAGCAGGGAGATAGGCACAAGACAAATTCAGCTTTGACTTCACGCATGTCGCGCTCCATGGTATTTACAACAGCAGCAATCTGTTTTCATGACAGCATGTTTTTGTAAATCCAAAGAGATAAACTTTCTCAGCTATTTATAAATCAGATGCTTACATTATGATCTCCTGCCAGTAACTCTGGTTGCTGCTGAACTTTGCTGCGTTGAGTTTTGCAAATCTGTTTGTTACTCTAGTGCCAAAGGTGAGAAAAATAGACTGGGACCCTGTAGAGAAGATGTGATAGCTCTTTGTGGCTGGGACAGTGATGTCCTGTTACTGTTAGGGTAAAGGGAAGTCAAACACCTTAGTCTGAACACAGCTAGAAGCCAGCACTCACAGATTCTCTCTCAGATCTGTCCCTAGCTTTCTGTGTGGTCTTGGAAGGCAGCTTTGCCTTGATAAAACAAAATTAGTATTACATCTCCATTCTTCAGGGGTCTGATGATCCTCTATGGGATCATAGCTATAATTTAGAGAATTATAATTACTCTTGTTCCAGGTTTCTTGATGTATTAAAATTATTAACAAGGAGGAAGATGGATTTCATTTCATAGCCTCCAGGAAACATACTACAACAAAAGAAAAAAAAGAACCAAACAAAACAATAAACCAAAAAAAGGAACTTCGCTCTTTAGAGTATTCTTGGGTTTGAAGGAGCTCAGCAGTTTGCTGTAGTTTTCTCAAGGTAGAAAATACTTGCTTAACCTAAGTGAATAATTTATAAGGAATCATTTCTATGTTGAGTAACACTTTATTTTAATTCCCATTTAATTCCCACAACCCATCACAGAAATCCTAACGAGGCTGCTGGGAGGCTTTTTGCTGAGCAATTTCCACAGTCCTTGGGCTATTTGTCATTTCTGGGCAGTACATTTCAAACTAGGAGCTTGAACTCTTTAAACAGAAACTTCAATCTCTTTTGACACATGCTCATAAGAATATGAGAGTGATCATATTCAATCAGGCTACAGCTCCATTTAGTTCACAGCAACCAGAAGTGGGTAATAAGGAAAGCATGTAAGAGAAGAGAAAATATACTCACCAGGATCTGCTCGCAGCTTCCAACAGCTTGTGGATCAAGTACTCTAGAAATCATAATATTTAGCATTTTTATCCAGACCATCTAGCAGTTATCACATATAAAAATGTACAACAAGTATGAGCAAGACATATGTAGGGTTAAGCCATAAGTGCAGTACATAGCCAAAATTTGGTTAGTAAAATTTGTTATGATAACCTTTTTTCTTCTTAGCTACCTGCAAATCTTAACTCATTCTCCCTGCACACACACACACACACACACACATGCACACACACACAGACACAAACACAAACACACACAAAAATTCTCACTTTTTTAATCTCTTCCCTTGTATTAATAGAAAAATACCACAGTCACAGAGTTGCCAAGGCTAGAAGAGTCCTCAAAGATCACCCAGTTCCAACCCCCCTGCCACGGGCAGNGCTGTCTCTCTGGGCTGCAAGTGCACACTGCTGGCTCATGTTGAGCTTCTCATCCACCAGTTGACATCTGAGAGCCTAAGAAGTAAATGCAGCAAAATCCTACAAAGATATGCTGTTGCAGTCACAATGGAAATATGGTAGTCAGAACAAAGGAAGAAGTTCTCTATCTTCAATAGAGAAGGCAGTGAGAATGCAAATAGATTAATTAAATACTGTTCCTAAGTCAACACCTCAGACTACACACTAAGATTACTTTAAAAGGAGGAAGGCTGTAGCTGGATCAGTAAATGGTTATAGGTAGCAAGGAAGGATATGGGCAATTTTTAAAGTATTCTCACATTCCAGCAACTTTCGATTGGTCTTTGAAACTTGGCAGAGCTGAGCCTGAACTGGGCTTGCATTTTGCTAGTGCTCACACTGCCACAAGATGCTAAGCTGGGCTGAGTTCTGAGCACTGGAAGTCTCCAGTGTCCTTGAGCTAGACTCAAATTGCAGTCCCTGCACAGCCATCAGTCCTTTCAAAATTTTCCATCAGCAACCCACACATATCATGTTTTCACTTCAAGTGCAGAGGAAAAGGCTCCTTCCTTCCCACCAGAATAACCATGTCGCTGGTAAAAGACACACTGAGTGCTGCTGGTTGTACTTTAATCTGCTGCTTCACTTCCAACTTCAACTGTCTGAAAGGAAGGTCTTGCAAATGTCTGTACTAATCACAGAACTCATAGGTGGATCCCTGAACATCATTTGTCTTCTGTAGCTCACAAAGAACAGTTGCAGTGCAAAAGTAATTATGTGCCTTAGAAGAGCATTTCCTATTACACATCTGAGGATGAGGAGAAAGAAAGAGAGAGAGAGGTCAAGAACTAAGGTACTGACAATTCTCTCTGGGTGCCAACTGCATTGACACCTGCATTGATAAAGACAGAGTAGCTTTAACTGTAGTCAGCA
>WBNM01004290.1:40873-65152 GCA_013399055.1 Ramphastos sulfuratus
GGTTGTGGAGCACAGAACCACCAAATGTGATTAAAGATCACATTCTGTGCTTCTGTGCTCCACAACCTCCCTGGAGGTGTTCAGGACCAGGCTGGATGAGTCCTTGAGTGACCTGTTCTAGTGGGAGGTGTCCCTGTCTATGGCACAGGGGGGTTGGAAGGAGATGATCTTTGAGGTTCCTTCTAACCTAAACCATTCTATGATGCTCTCAAAGGCAGCCATGAGGGGCAACTTCCTCTCCCATGTGTTTCCAATGGCCTGGTCTCACAAAGCTCTGTAGTGAAAATGGGGTGCAAACAGAGACAGAAACTGTATTCTTTCATTCATAGGCCCTGGAAGCATTTTACTGTGCCTCTGGATTGCACTAGTTTCTGCATCACCCCTTGATTACTTAAGAATTATGTTCCCCATGCAACAGCAACTAAAGCAATGAGTCTGCAAAGAATTCTGTGTACTCAGCGCACATCACACAAATCAACTCCTGTTACTCTCAGTGGGACTATTCAACACACACAAGCTTTTGAAGAACCAGGATTTGAAATGTGCACTTTGAGATCGGTGAAGGGATCAGCATGGGGCCATGAGAACAGCTATGTAAAATTTCTCTCACATTCAAAACCTTGACAGTTGCCTGGATGAGTGCAGATGGGTATGGAGGGCACAGAATTAAGTTTAAAGTTACCTCTCCACTCTGAGAAAAATGACAGAGCAAGATTTTCCCACTCAGATCAGAAAACAGACCTTAGTGTACTTTTATCCTCTCAGATATTAGTGTGCTTTTATTCTCTAAACAGAAAACCAAACATCACTGATCACTCATAAAACCCCCTTGTATTAACGACCCTGCCCAAAGCCAAGCTGGTATTGTGCAATAAAACACTGAACCATACCTTCTACACACCAAATTAGCAAAATTTGAACTCGTGCACTTTATGGACTTGCTATGTTTGAAATCAGATTTCAAAGAAAGATTTATCCAGTTCTTCCAGGGGCCCACATACTATGTAATTAGAAAAAAATAAGAGCAGATCCTGTAAGATGGTCAGTGCTTCTTTGCAATGCCAAATAAGAGCACTCATAGAATCATAGAATCATAGAATGGTAAGGTTGGAAGGGACTTCAAAGATCATCCAGTTCCAACCCCCTGCCATAGGCAGGGACACCTCCCACTAGTACAGGTCACTCAAGGCCTCGTCCAACCTGGCCTTGAACACCTCCAGGGAGGGAGCAGCCACAACCTCCCTGGGCAACCTGTGCCAGTGTCTCACCACCCTCACTGCAAACAACTTCTTCCTAACATCCACTTTCCATCTCCCCTCTGCCAGTTCAAACTCATTGCCCCTTGTCCTGTCATTACAAGACCTTGTCAGTAGTCCCTTCCCAGCCTTCCTGTAGGCCCCCTTCAGATACTGGAAGGCTACTCTAAGGTCTCCTGGAAGCCTTCTCTTCTCCAGGCTGCAGACCTCCAACTCTTGTAGCCTGTCCTCACAGCAGAGCTTCTGCAGCCCTCTGAGCATCTTCATGGCCTCCTCTGGACCCGCTCCAACAGTTCCATGTCCTTCCTATACTGGGGGCTCCAGAACTGCACACAGGACTCCAGTCAGATCAGCTTTGATGAGATCAAGCTTTGTCAAAATATGTTTAGTAAAAATTATTCCCCCCTCTCTCAAATACTTTGTATTTGAAGAGAGTCTTTGTCAGAAATGCTGGCTGGTTGTCAGCCAGGAGGTAGAAGAGCACACACAGCCACCACACACACTCTCAGGAGTTATAGAGTTGTTGTGCGGGGTGTACTCATAAAAAAACCCACCAAACAAACAAACCAAAGAGCCTTTCATTTCCTAAATGAGGAGCTAAAAAAGCTGTGTCTTAAGATAAATACTTGAATTGCTGTACCCCACATCCTAGGCTGATGACTTATCCCCATAAACACACTTGAGTTTTACCAGATCATAGAATCAGAATTGTTTTGGTTGGAAGAGACCTCCAAGATCATCGAGGCCAACCTTCACCTTGCCTTCAGCACCTGGATTGGAGGTGGCTTGGAACTAGCTAAGAGAAAGTTCCACAAAATCATAGAATCATAGAATTGTTTTGGTTGGAAGAGACCTCCAAGATCATCGAGGCTAACCTTCACCTTGCTATCAGCACCTAGAGTGGATGTGGCTTGGAACTAGCTAAGAGTAAGAGGGCAGGTGAAGAACACAGAAAGTTTGTGATTTTAAAACAAGTTCAGAAGATCTCTTTTTTATCTTAGTGGAAAGACAAAAGAAAATGAAACAATCAAGGCACCATAATTACTATAGAAATCAATTGTTCATCCATGTCACCCAAGTGCGCTCCTACACCAGCAACAACATTCAATAGTACTAAAGAATTGGTGTTATGGTTTACACTTACATGTAATCATTAGACTTTGAGGTGCTTTGCTGGTAAAGACTAAGTTTTGTGGAGGAGTGTAAAGGCATATATTGATAGACCATATGGTTTTGTGCTGGAACTCAAGATCCCTGTATGGATTCTTAAAATAACAACTTGACAGTGTAATAACTGTTAACCAACAGTGTAGCAAGGGAGCATGCTTAATGAAAATGTGAATATATCCACAGAGATTTCTCTTTAATCTTGCCTTGAAAATGAATTTTTAAATGAGCTTCCAAGTCATAGATAATGTTCTTAAATTTCACTCCAGTGACTCTTTAGTTCCTAAAAAAAAAAAAAAAAACAAAACCAAAAAAACCCCAAGAAATGGCTTCAGTTCTAGGCATGTGGAAAATACTTGCTCTTACTTGATATTGTCAATGCTTCTATACATAAAGTAATCCTTAAATGATTCTTGTTAAAATAAAAGGAAGAAAGAAAACCAGAATAAACCAGAAGAAAAACAGAAACCCCATCAAGTGTATAACTGCCAAGCACACTGGCTGCCCAAGTAGTGGGATTGCCTCTCAAGTCAGGTGTACTAAGTGCCCTGCTTAGAGGTGGACAAAACAAGAAATGCAAAAGAGCAGTGTGTGTCTGACTGCATGGCACAGTGAATGATAAATTAATTGTTTGGAGTGTAGCAGCACAGCCGAGGAACAGCGAGGCCATAGTGCAGGCACGAGCTTATTTTGTGGTTACTGAAATGCACTCCCTTTACTGCAGGGTACAGAAGTCATTCCCCAAACTACCATTTCTCTCACTCAATGTGCAAAAGGTGACCACTTGCTGCAGGGCTGTGAATTGGTTGTGGCAATTAACGAGGCAGGAATTATAAAATCTGTAGTTATTTATACCCAGAAAGCCCCACCCACAAACTCTATACAAATTAGTTAGATCGGGCTCAAATTCATTCTGGAAGATCTTCACAAGGATGCTTATAGGGAATTTAGTAATTCAGGAAAATCAGGAAGTTGGAAAAGGTTTGCCACAAAAGTAGCTTACAAATAAACTTACAAATAAACACAAATAAAGGCAGCCTGGAGCCCTAGGGAACGTCTGCGCTACTCACGGAGGTGGAGTAGGAGTTTGGAGCTGGTCCCTTGGCTCCTTTGCGGCAGTGTCTGGAACTGCAAATTGTAATCCAGCAGTGGATCAAAGCAGCACAGGATCCAATGAGAGCAAACCTGCCACAGTCCAAACTGACTGCAGACACTGCTGCCACGGGCACAGAGTGTGGGGCAGCACAGGGCAGAGAGCGTGGGGCAGCACAGGGCAAAGATTGTGGGGCAGCACTGGGTCAAGCCAGGCTGCTCGGCAGTGCGTCCACCAACGGTGTTGGTTTACAGCAGAGGCAGGTCCCTGCAGCAGGCAGGCAGGATGCGGTGGTCCAAAAGCAGGAACTGTAGGCTTTCCCCTCACCTTGCTTCCAGATGCTCCTCAAGGTCTGACTCAGGGTTCCACTCAAGGTCCAGCTCAAGGTCCAGTCAAGGTCTGACTAGACAATGTGTCCAGTTGCCATATCTATATACTGGGGTGATTTGTTCTTCCCCGTTCAAGCTCGCGGGGGTAGGGTAAGGAACTTGGTGCCTACTTCTTTCACATTCCAAACCCCTGGAGCTAGAGGTGGCGGGGAGCAAAACAGTTTTGCACCACATTCAAACCTGTGGCGAGGCAGGGACTTGGGTCTTCAGGGACTTCAGAGCATGCTGAAGGCAACTTAGAGCCCTGTCAGACAGAGAAAAGATAAGCCAAGAAAAAATAAACAAAATTCAGGTTTGCCAAACCAACTCTACCTGTTCATGATTGCCATTTTGCTTCTTTTCATTCATACCTAAGGAATCAAAGAAACTCCAGAAGGTGATGGTTAATGAGGAGGTCCCAGAGCAAATGCACCTGCATGGTGACGCAAGCAAAGATTTTCAAAGGCCATGAACAAGGTGAAAAATCTGATTAGTCTGGGACGTGCCTATGGAACAGGCAGGCCAGCAATGCTGTCTGAGATTCAGGGATGAGGAGCAGGAGGCTTCTGTGTACCAAAAAAAAAAGTTAAAAACATTAAAACATTAAAAACATGTGGCTCATTTTTCACTATGCCTAAATGAGATGGTGCACATCTACAAGGAGATACTGCTTGGGTCAGTGGCAAATTATTTATCTCAGGTCTTCAGTGCAACCGCAGAACATACAGTCCAGCCTGTGACTTAAGAAGGAGAGATCCTTAGGAAGACTGGGAAATACCTTAAGTGCATCAAAGTGCAACAATGGGAAATACCTTAAGTACATCAATGCCAAGAGTGTGTTGATGTGTCTGGTCATGATTATCCATGCAAGAATGAGCAGAGGTGTGAGAGAAGAGTGCAACATCTTTAGGTTGCCCTATAGGGCAAAAGGCAGTGTCAGTATTGTATTGAATTATCAGCCCTTCTGAAGCCCAAACCTCTGTATTTCCTCACTTGCTGAACCCTGAAGTCTTCATTCAAACCATGTTATTTCTATGAGTGTCCATTTGCAGTGACAGCGAAGTGACAGAGCACCCTTGAGGCAGCACTGGCTGCAGTTTCTTATCAGCAGGCACTTGATCAAGTACTCCACTTAAAAAAAAAACATGGACAATTATTTCTCTTGTTGCTTGTAAGAATGACAGACATGGAAGGATTCTCCCAGGGGTATCTGTGAAATGGGAACTGGGAGACGGCATCCCAGCTTTAGCCATGGAAAGATGTGTTGCAGCAGGTCAGAGCTGGGCTCATGCAGACATGTCCGTGACTTCTAGACCAGAGTGAAGCTCTCTAGCCACTGACCTGGCCTAATTTGCTGTTCCTGCTGTTGAAAGGATGATTTTCCTTTTTCACTCCAGTTAATTATTATTTTTTTTAATTTTTAATTTTTTATTTAACAACTAAATGTCTACCATCAATTTAATAAGAATAATCTGAAAGCTGGTTTAGTATTACAGAGCCCTGTGTGATTTAAAGGTGCAAATCATAATGAATTAACTTAGGCAATTGTTGATTAGCTGTAGTCTCACTAAAAAGTCTGCATCACAGTCCACTTATTTTTGGACCTAGTTTCCCTATAGTAAGGAAAGAAATCATGTTCTGGAACCAAGATTGTGCCACCTCAGCTCTGTGTCTTTACCCTGTGGTATGCAAGCACCCAACAAGCACTCAAAGAGTTCTGTCTGAGGGCATGAAGAAGTTACCATTGAAAGAAAGACTTTTGCCAGTAAGCTAAAAGTCTATACTGGCATCTTCACCTCTACTTAAATATTGCTAAGCAGACACATGTATTAAGAAAGGTTGGGAGCCACAGCCTCCTGTCTCTCTACTTGCACCACATTGAATCTCTGAAAGCTAAGCACCATATTTTACACTTGACATGCAGATAGTGGAAAGAGCTTAAACCAAATGTAAAGGGGCCAGTGGATTCCAATAAAAACATACTTCTCTTTTTCGAGAGCAGACAAGTAAAGACTTCCCCTATCTACCCTTTCTGACTGGAAACAGGACCCAGCTTTCTCATTTTTGTGTTCCTATGTCTGGCATGTACTTCCAAAGTCTGTAACATTCTTATCCCTGGGGTTGAAATATATCAGTCCCCAGAGGTGATACAGAACAGGGCTGTCTTGGTGAAGAACTAATGGCCATTCCAAAATTTTGCAAAAACAGCATCATGCTTTAGCCACAATCTTCAAAATAAGAATCAGTTGTACAAAATGCAGTTTTCCCTTTTGAGGCCTGAATTGTCTTGGCTGGAGTTAGGCACTGAAATGAGAGCCTAAGGTGCCTTTCTTGGCTCTATCATTGGCTCACTCTTAGTTTCTCAGAAAGCTTTTTTTTCTTTTTCTTTTTTTTTTTTCCCCTTTGCTTTCATCTTCTCCACCTATGAATTCCAAATATTAACTATTTGTGGTATTTACTTGATAAGTCACAAGCAAAACTGTCTTAAAATCGTGGTAACACAAAAGGCTGGCATTCAAACAAGTCACAAAGGAGCCACAGCAGCAGCATGGGTAAGATCCTCACATTCCACAGAATAATTGATGCCAAAGATGATATTTCTTACCAAAAAAACCCCAAACAAACCCAAAGCCAAAGTAATGTGGCACCTTTCCGGCCAGTGCCCTGTGAGCAGACCACCTGGATGAGCAAACACAGGGGCCAAGTCCCTGCATTTACCTGGTTCAAACTTCAGTGACCAGCATCTCACAGCATTATTTCTATGGAGCAATTGCCTTCACAGAAGTTTGCAGAAAATGCTTTTGCTCTCTGCAATATAGAATGAAATAAAAAGATTTCCTGCTATTTTGCATGCATATTTTTATCAGATCCTCTGTGGTTTCTTTTTTTTTTCCCCATAGCTTCCAGCTTGCTCAACTCCCAGCTACACAATGACACCTATCCTTTACAAAGAGTTTATAAAGCACAGCATTTTCAGCTAGAGAATCAGAGAATCATAGAATGGTAAGGTTGGAAGTGACCTCAAAGATCATCCAGTTCCACCCCCCTGCCATAGGCAGGGACACCTCCCACTAGAACAGGTCACTCAAGGACTCATCCAACCTGGCCTTGAACACCTCCAGGGAGGTTGTGGAGCACAGAATCCCCCAACGTGATCAACGATCCCGTTGGGTGATTCTGTGCTCCACAGCCTCCCTGGGCAACCTGTGCCAGTGTCTCACCACCTTCACTGCAAATAATTTCTTCCTAACATCCAGTCTAAATCTCCCCTCTGCCAGTTCAAACCCATTGCCCCTTGTCCTGGCATTGCAAGACCTTATCAGTAATCCCTCCCCAGCCTTCCTGTAGCCCCCTTCAGATACTGGAAGGCTACTCTAAAGTCTCCTTGAAGCCTTCTCTTCTCCAGGCTGAAGAATATGGAGAGTAAAGAAAAAGAGGTAAATAATGTAAAAGAAATTAGGAGTCAAATTCAAAAACATAGAGACCAAGTCATAAACTGAACCAGAGCCAGATACCACAAACCCTAAAGGAATCCAGACAACATCCTTCCAAACATTGGCCAGTTTATGAATTTGGAAGGTGTGAAATAGCTGAATCTGAATAACATGAAACAGAACTAACTCTAAAAGCAACAGCTTCATCTGCCTTTGAGAAGAAATACAAATGCTGAGAGATAGGATAAGTGGGATTTCTCTTTGTCCAGATGTCAGGAGAGCTGCCCCAGAGTGTGCCGGGTGACGAACAGGCTGTTGCTGTATCCCAAATCCAGCCATCACCCCTGGCTCCTCAGAGCATTGCCCAGTTTAAACTGAAGTGTTTCTGTGCTATCAGCCACAGCTACAGAGAGTTTATTTTTGTGCAGCTATTAAATGAAAAAAGGTGAATGGTAGTTTTCTTGGCTCCCTTTTTTTTACAGCCAAAAAGTAGGTCATTTTATACCTGTCAAAGCTCACTTTGCCCCTTTATAGTCAGTGGAAGAAGGAGGTCATCTCATTTGAAAGCCTTTTGAAATTGGTCCTGTAATGAGGCCTGTTTCTCTTCAGTGGCATTGAGGAGAGCCTGGGCTGGCAAGGCTGAAGTGCTGAGGTCAGGTTCCTGCAGCCAAGTGGGCTGCATCTCCATCGCCCAGCCATGGCCCTCCAGCACACAGCCACTGACAGGCTTTGCTGTGCTGCTGGCAAGTGCAGGCAGCTTCCTGGGCTCATTGAAATGCTGGAGGCAGCAGAAATGCCCCAGCTGCCTATTTTGCTTAAGCTGTCAAAAGCCAGGCTGGATTTTGCTGTCAGAAGAGGTGCTGGAGAAGCAGAGACCTGTATCACCATCAACAGGCATCCTGTGTCTCCCTTCCTCTGGGAACAGAGAGGGCCGAGCAGACATTCTCCCCCTTTGCTCTCCTCAGACCCCATCTGGAGTACTGTGTGCAGTTCTGGAGCCCCAGCACAGGAAGGACATTGAAGTGTTGGAGTGGGTCCAGAGGAGGCCATGAAGATGATCAGAGGGCTGCAGCAGCTCTGTTCTGAGGACAGACCGAAAGAGTTGAGGCTCTTCAGCCTGGAGAAGAGAAGGTTTCCAGGAGACCTT
Source organism: Ramphastos sulfuratus (assembly GCA_013399055.1). Lineage (NCBI taxonomy): Eukaryota > Metazoa > Chordata > Aves > Piciformes > Ramphastidae > Ramphastos > Ramphastos sulfuratus. The sequence continues at coordinate 49,339 of WBNM01004290.1, forward strand.
AGAGTAGCCTTCCAGTATCTGAAGGGGGCTACAGGAAGGCTGGGGAGGGACTATTGACAAGGTCTTGCAATGCCAGGACAAGGGGCAATGGGTTTAAGCTGTCAGAGGGAAGATTTAGACTGGATATCAGGAGGAATTTCTTTGCAGTGAGGGTGGTGAGACACTGGCACAGGTTGCCCAGGGAGGTTGTGGAGCACAGAATCACCCAACGTGATCTTTGAGTGACCTGTACTAGTGGGAGGTGTCCCTGCCTATGGCAGGGGATTGAAACTAGATGATCCTTGAGGTCCCTTCCAACCTTACCATTCTATGATTCTATGACATGCACACACTTTCTGTCCTGCTTACCTCACTATGACCCTTAAAGTTTGTCCTAGTCGCATAGAGAAGTAAGAAATAGAGAAATAAGAAATAGAGAAATAAGATTTTAGGTATGGCAGCTGGAGTACAATAATTGAATTCAAAGGGGATTGCCTTGCAGTGGGCTTACACTTAGAGACAGCAATTACTCATACGTAAATATTCTATATCTGTATATTCTATATGGAGTACATATGGCTATGTGGTGGTTTTTTTTTCAAGCAAGTTGTTTATTTGACAAAGAAAATCAGTTCTAGGTTGATCAAAACTATTCATAAATGTCTGCCAAGTGCAGTGAATATTTTTGGCCAAAGAAAGGTGGAGGCTTTTTCTTTTTATGTTACAATACTTCATTTCAGTTTGTTTCAAAACAGCATGTTTTGTTTCAAAACAGGGATCCCAGATCAAAGTTACCTAAGTTGAACACAAAAATACAACAAAACCAAAATGAAATTAACAGAATCTAAACTAAAGTTTGTTGTTTTGGTTTGGTTTGGTTTGGTTTTTTATTTTTGAGACTGAATGGAAAGGTTCATTTGACTTCACATAAAGTTCTGGGAGATGGGAGTTAGTGTTTCAGATCAAAAAAAAGAAAAGAACCATGCACTGCCTATTCCCTCAGACTTAATTTGAAGTTTTGATTCAGCTGGTTTTTGACAGAGTAGCCAGCTGCAGAGTTCAAATCCAAACTGGAAATTCTCCATGCTTTGAGGAGTAGGAGGAGAGAAGACAGGAGGAAGCAAGGGGGGAGAGAAGGTGCTGGGAAAACAAAAAATAAAAATGAGTTTAAAAAGAAGAAGGAAAAAAAATTAAAAGAAGAACAAAAGCCAAAAATAACCAATCTGATTTAAAGGAGAAACTTGTCAGCACAGAATTGCTTTAGTGGTACCTCACGTGGGTAGCAGAACTCACTAATATATCCCAGATTGTTAAAAGCAGAATTTCAACCACAAAGCCATCATATAATACCTTGAAAACTGCATAGCTGCTAATTAAAACTGCATATATTTTTTAATTAATTAAAAAATAAATAATTATAAATAATTTAATAATTAAATTAAATAAAATTAAAATTAAATTAAGTTTAAATTAATTTAAATTAAAGTAATTTAAATTGAATAATTAAATTTAATCAATTTAATAATTATAAGTAATTTTATAATTGTTAATAAATTAAAGACAAGTTCTATTAATTAAGCAGAGCTACAGTGTAAAAACCAGTGTTTTGTGGGAAAAAAAAAATCAAGTAGAGATAATACAATAGTCAAAAGCACTTTCATGTTTTGATCTGCTTTAAACTAATGTAGATTTTAATGTTTTGATCTGCTTTAAACTGATGTAGACAAGAAAAACAAGCCAGTCCTTGTCATGATTTTTGAAGATGATATTAATTAGCACCATAATAATAATAATTAATGATTTCCTTTAGAAATATTTCTCTGTTCTGTCTCTGGTTTTCAAGAACCATTTTTTTTTTTCTGGTCCAGCAGCTGCATTCCCTATCACAGTTTGTCACATCATCAGTCATATGGCTACTGAAGTCAACTCCCCCTCAGCAGAAAGGGACACTTGTGAGTTTATATTACTGCCATAAATTTTTTGGCAGTATATTTCTTAACAAATAATCCCATATTCCTCTGTATACTGTGCACAAACTGGCTAATAAAATGATTTCTGCTTGGGGATTTGTGGAATGCCTCCATCTTCAGTCAAACATGTAGACAAAAGCATCTTGTAGAACGTACTGGAAAGTTCATATNGAGTAGGAGGAGAGAAGACAGGAGGAAGCAAGGGGGGAGAGAAGGTGCTGGGAAAACAAAAAATAAAAATGAGTTTAAAAAGAAGAAGGAAAAAAAATTAAAAGAAGAACAAAAGCCAAAAATAACCAATCTGATTTAAAGGAGAAACTTGTCAGCACAGAATTGCTTTAGTGGTACCTCACGTGGGTAGCAGAAGTCACTAATATATCCCAGATTGTTAAAAGCCNGATGTAGACAAGAAAAACAAGCCAGTCCTTGTCATGATTTTTGAAGATGATATTAATTAGCACCATAATAATAATAATTAATGATTTCCTTTAGAAATATTTCTCTGTTCTGTCTCTGGTTTTCAAGAACCATTTTTTTTTTTCTGGTCCAGCAGCTGCATTCCCTATCACAGTTTGTCACATCATCAGTCATATGGCTACTGAAGTCAACTCCCCCTCAGCAGAAAGGGACACTTGTGAGTTTATATTACTGCCATAAATTTTTTGGCAGTATATTTCTTAACAAATAATCCCATATTCCTCTGTATACTGTGCACAAACTGGCTAATAAAATGATTTCTGCTTGGGGATTTGTGGAATGCCTCCATCTTCAGTCAAACATGTAGACAAAAGCATCTTGTAGAACGTACTGGAAAGTTCATATGTTTTGGGGTTGGTAGGGAACACTCCACCTGGTGAGGAAAGAAGATTTAAAACAACCCCCCCCAAAAAAACTAAAAAAATTAAAGTTCTCTAAGTTCACCAGGACCAGGAGCCAAGGAAAGCCTTAATTAGAGTCAACAGAGAAAACTGAGCAGTTAAAATCTGGCCTTTGGGGGCTAGTAGCACTTGAAGAAATAAAATTATGAAAGCATAAGTTATTGGTGGTTCTGAGGCTTGCATTGTGAATATGTTAATCCATGCATTGTGCCAGCCTCCTGCACCTGAACTTTTTATCTGGGGATTCTTGAAATAAAGTGAAGCACAAAGCTGTAGAGCTCCCTATAGATCTTTCTTGCTTTAATTTGGAGCCAGTTCTCATCCACAATTCAGCCCTTTGGGAGTACAAGCAGACTTTGAGTGGGTATAATGGACTTTCTGAGCATGAATATGAGAATCACATCTTGCCTGTGTGATAGACACCTCTCCTTTCTTTTTTAGCACCCTCCACATATAAACTCAGCAGACTCCTAAGTAAGTATTGAATTTGGTCCTCAGACTTTTTCATTGTCATGGAGCTCTCTTAACTTTTTTGTTTGTTTGGTCTGTTTTGTTTTGTCTTGTTTTGTTTAAGCACAGAATGAATAATGAGGAAAAATAATTCTTGTGACTTCTAAGCTTAATTTGTACACATGCTCCTGTTTCATGCAGTTTACTCACAAGCAGATTGAAAAGTAAACTCAGGTTCCTTGCAGTGGAGAGTTATTTAAATGCTGAAAGAGATGCAGTTTATAATGGCATAAGATACTTCACAGTGCCTAAAAATCCTAGGTCAGCCAAAGGAGAAGCAACAAGAGTACATGGTTTAGGAGGCAATCAGATTAAGGAAATTCTTAACAAGGTATGTCTATTCCTATAGAAATAATAACAGTAACTGAGGATGGAAGGAAAATTATTTGTCTATTATTCCTAGAGAAATAATTAGCAATAATCAAGGATGCAAAGGCAAGAAATGTGAGGATTCACCACACCAAACTTCACGTTTAAAGCTGCCACATTGGATATCTTCACCCTAACATGTGAGTCTGCTGCAAAAAAATGGTGCTTTTGCCCACAGGTCATTAGCAATACTAATGAAGAATTGGGAGCAAGGTTGCTATCAGGAGCATCAGGGAGTCCTGAAGATAAAAGCTTTGACTTGAGGTAAGGATCGGCAGGAAGCAGCTAATGAGACTTAAAGAGAAAATAGGATTATACAAAAAGATAAGTTTTAATTAATGTGGTAGGAATATTCCAGACCTACTGAATGGGGAATTCATAGCATGTGGGAAATATAGGAGGTTCATACATTTTAAAATGGAGGGGGAAATGCTGCTCTATTTTCCTTACAGTGTTTAAGTGAAATGAGTAGCTGCGGCTTTGGCTCAGCAGAGCAAACACCAAACTTCTGATCAGTGAGCTTACTGGTGATGGGAAATTAAAAATGTTCCCAAGTACCTCACAAAAGCAGGGCCTTAATACAAGTGAAGATTTCTGCAGAAGGCTGAAGTTCCTGCAAAGAGCCTAGCAGCATCAGAAACAGGAGGGAAAACTATGGAAGCATCTGCTCCTCGGTGCAATCACATTTAGTGCAGAGACTAAAGACAGGCCAAGGATTTCATTGCCTCTCTTGCCCAGTTCTTCAAGGGCTTTAAATTAGGGAGGGTTGTTTTTAGGTTCTATCAGCATCATGAGGACAGAAAACATAATTTTCATATAAACCCACTGGGTGCCAGGAGTGACCTTGGCCAAATCTCAGTAAGCTGAGCAGAAAAGGGAGTTTTATGATTTCTCCATCAGTAGCTTCAGCTAGCAGTTGCTGCAGGTCTGAGCTCCATCTCCTGCCCATGCTGTAGACATTGCAGGCTTGATGCTGTCTGGTGGCAGCAGGTTATTGAGCATTCCTCAATGCAGCCCTGGAGTTTGTTTTGTTACCTTGGGGAATTCAGCTCTGCCAGTAAATTACAGTTTAAGGATGTCTGCCATTTAACTTAAAAAAGAAGCCACTCATGCAATATAAATCTCTCTCTCCAATGAGGTGTGGTTTCTGAATAACTCTTATTTTCACCCCTGATCATTAGGAATAGAGTATAGCTGTTTGTGAGTTGAGTTCTAATCTCTTTAGCTATTGCAATCTGTTTTTCAGCTGTTCAGCTGCATTTGGGATGGGTTCACACATGTATCACCTGATGCACACCCCTCCATGTTGACAGCATGCAGGCAATCCACCTACCTGAATATGGAGATGTACTCCAAGTTTTAATTTTTCACACTTTAAGTTAAAGCAAGACCTGAAATAACTGATGTCTTTAACCAAATCCCTGTATCAATGAAGCAGGATGTTTTTTCTTCCTGATTTATTTTTCTCTGAGAGCAAATGCTAATATAAATAAAAATAGAGACTATTCTATTTGAGGCTCTGCGGCGTGGAGAAGAGAAGGCTTCCAGGAGACCTTCCAGTATCTGAAGGGAGCCTATAGGAAGGCTGGGGAGGGACTATTGATAAGGTCTTGTAATGACAGGACAAGGGGCAATGGGTTTAAACTGGCAGAGGGGAGATTGAAACTGGATGTTAGGAGGAAGTTGTTTGCAGTGAGGGTGGTGAGACACTGGCACAGGTTGCCCAGGGAGGTTGTGGAGCACAGAATGTGATCTTTGATCACGTTGAGTGATTCTGTACTCCACAACCTCCCTGGAGATGTTCAAGGCCAGGTTGGATGAGGCCTTGAGTGACCTGTTCTAGTGGGAGGTGTCCCTGCCTATGGCAGAGGGTTGGAACTGGATGATCTTTTAGGTCTCTTCCAACCTAAACCAACCTAAACCATTCTATGATTCTATGATTCTATGATTCTATAGTTGTTTTTTTTCCTTCACAGATGTCCAATATAAATCTTAAATTATTTCAGAAGAAGAAAAAAAAAATCTGACAGAAGAATATGGATGTCAGTAACTATTTGTTACTGAGACTGTGAGCTGTGAGCCACTTGTGGTCCAAACTACATCAGATGTTTGTCTGCAAAGGGACCACGAGCAAATTAGAACAGAACGAAAGCAAAACTTAAAAGCAAGCAAACAAACAAAAAGTGGTGGAAAACAGAGGTAGGAAACTAACATTGAAAAGTTTAGCATAGTTTAGATTTCATTGTAAAAAAAAATTAAAAAATAATCCAGCATAACATGAGTAAATGACCACTTTATGGCAAAGGGAAAGGGGAAAGGCTTTGAAACATAACAAAAGCTCTGAAACTAAACTTAACTAAACTAAACTAAGCTAAACCAAATTAAACTAAACTGAACTAAACTAAACCAAACTAAACCAAAGTAAATCGAACTAAACAAACTAAATTAAACTAAACTAAACTAAACCAAACTGAACTAAAGTAAATCAAACTACGCTAAAGTAAATCAAATTAAACAAACTAAACTAAATGAAACTAAACCAAAGTGAACTAAACTAACTAAACTAAAGTAAATCAAACTAAACGAACTAAATTAAACTAAACTAACTAAACTAAACTAAACTAAACCAAAGTAAATCGAACTAAACAAACTAAATTAAACTAAACTAAACTAAACCAAACGAAACTAAACTAAACTAAACAGGCCAGGTTGGACGAGGCCTTGAGTAACCTGTGCTAGTGGGAGGTGTCCCTGCCTATGGCAGGGGGTTGGAACCAGATGATCCTCGAGGTCTTCTTCCAACCTTACCATTCTGTGATTCTATGAAACCAAACTAAACTAACTAAACTAAACTAAACCAAACCAAACTAAACTAAACTAAACTAAACAAACTAAATTAAGCTAAAATAAACTAAACTAACTAAATTTGATGTAGTGATTTCTAGCAAATATCTATCACTCCCACCCTGGAAAGTGAAGAGCAAGAGACTTCAGTGGGTCAGGTCTGAATCCTTACCTGGGTTATTCCAAGTGCAGGAAGCAGAGCACAACTCTGCTGGGAACAGCAATCTTGTGTCTCCTCCCCACAAAGCCAGGGTACAGCTCCAGCTGCATGCACTGGCATGGCTCTGATGTGAGGCATGTAGGGTGGCAGTGAAGTGATGCATTCTGTGAGGAGCACTGTGAGGGAGTTGTGATGGTTTGGGAGTTCCCTGCCCACCCACACTTTATAAAATCACCCAGACTAGACTCAGCCAGCTGGAAGTTAAGGACTGAAGCTATATTCACANCCTGGGGTGGTGAGCATGCCAAGCCCTGCCACAGGCTCCCCAGGAGTTCTCCTCTGCCTGCCTTCCTCTGCACTCCTCAGATGAGCAGCAAGTATGTAAGGAAGAGAACTGTTTCTTACTAATAATAGTTGAAATTGTCCTTGTGGGAGTAGAGCTGCCCCATTAACTGCAGTCTAACAGGATAAGGGAATGCAGGGTCAAGCTCAAAACCAGAAAGACATTTTAATACCTCATTTCATGTTTACTTTTCTGTTGTGCATGCATTCTTTGGCCAGTGGAGAATGGACTTTATTTGTATTCCTAGTTGATTTCTAACCAGTTTTGCTCAGCTCTCCTGAGTGAACCCAGTGGTCACAACAGCAGACATGGAGTATTTCAACTCCATGTCAGCAAGTGTAAGCAGCTATAATCCCTTTATCTGTAAGACTTTTCCTTCAGAATAACCCTGTCCTTCTGTAGTCTGTGATCAATCACAGGCACAAATCTTCTACTTCATGTGTCTTTTCAATTTTTTAATTTGACTTTCGTTGAGGAAAAGGTTCATTGTTTGGAAAAACTGGAGGCAATGGGAACGTTAAGAGGTGAGAAAGGCTGGGGAATTCTTGCTTTCTGAGAGACACTTCTATAAAAGCCTATCGTAGGCTGGAACAGGGGGGAAAAAAGTGAATATTAAGGAAAAGTAAGTAGAGAAAAAGCAGATTCAGTAAGAGTTCTCTCTAAATTTTTACTGTCAACAGGCATGTGTTTGGAAAAGCATCTGGATGAGGAATATTACAGAGTGTGTGTGCCTTAGAGCATGGCATTTCTGTGAATGAAAGAGAACATACATCTGACAGTTGAAATCCGAGTTAAAAGAACTGAATATTTTTAGTTTTTTCTTAAAGTACTTTCTCCTCTTCCTACACAGACATTTTTGGCAATACACCTTCTGAAAAACTTGGCACAAATTGTTTCAGTCCCCTCCCAAAATCCCGAGGCTAAAAATATTTAAAAGAACTTTCTGGAGTATGAAAATGCCCCAGAATCACTCCTGGAAAGTTAAAGAGTTGTAAATGTTGCTTGATTCCTGGGGATACAGAGAGCTCCACGTACCCAACTATACTCAATTATTTCCTCAGTGTCTGAAAACATATTTTAAAGAAATATCTACGTGTTTTTAAGGGGGCCAGGCCACAGAGAATAAAAGAGAGTGCTACATAGTAAATGAAAAGGGCATATTTAGTGTAAATAAAGATCTCATTTGCTATTTATCTCAAGCAGGGCTGTGTTGTACTAATAAACTCTGGAATAAACTTGGGTGATGGAGGTAAATGCTTTAAAAAACCTCCAAACAACCAAAAACCAAACCCAAAACCAACCAAAAAAACCCCACAAACCTGGTGGTGGGACTTGTGCCCACAACTCACCACTTCCATAGCTCAGTTTTTGTGATTCATCAGCACTAATAGCAGCTGCAGGATTTAGGTGCAGCACATGCAAATAATGATGTGCTTAATCTAAAGCCTTGTAAGTCAGAGGTCTCAAATGTGTCAGAGTTTATAGCCTTAGCCCCTGCTTCCTGCTGGCCAGTTCTGTTCCACCACATGCTCCAAGTTCCCATTGCTCTAGTTATGAATGAAACAGAGGTAGGTTAAGACTATTATTAAAACTGTCCTCAGCTCTCCTGGTTAGAAATTGGAGTGCTTCAAAGCCCTCGGTGCACACAGGCTCCTTGGTGAAGCCAGGAGGCACTTCTGCACACCCACACTTTAAAAAAGTCTTAATTAAGAGGTTCTGTAACCTCAACCATGCAGATAAAGCTGTTATTAAAACAAAAGTAAGATGCCTTTAATGGGCTGCCTTGCTGCTCAGAATTATTTCTGTTGGTATTTGGCACAAATCCTACCTTAGCTGCAAGGGCTGCTCTAGTGTCACTCTACCCTCCTCTGCAGTATGCAGAGGGCAATAATATTGTCACCTCCCCATGTTTCCTTGCTGTGAGATGTGTTTAAGGAATTAGTAGAGATGCATGTGTCTCTCTTCTCCATCTTGCATCTATGACACTATAAAACTCTGCTAAAAGAGAGAGTTTCTTTTCACTCAGTAGTCATTATCTGCACCGGGAATCAGCAGAGATCAAATCAAGAGACAAAACAAAACCAGAGCAAAAAGTTAGCATTCTTAACTGAGTGATAAAACATCCTCAAAATCCATTTTGCAGTCAAAAAGACTCAACAATGTGTCCATCATGCCAAAGAGTCCCACAAAACACTGAAATTCCATATTTCCACTCTTTGACTTCTATCTTGGTGAAAGACAACTTGAACTAGGGCAAAATAATTTATATGATAAACACCCCCTTGGATAGAAAAACAAACCATGAAGAAAGAACTATTAAAAATATTCTAGATTAAATTAATTATTTGGGATTGAGAATGTAAGGCAGAAGAACTGAAGAGAATCAGGAGGATAGAAACAGAAATGATCATGTTCAAATGAAGCTAAAATGTCGTGAGCATGAACTAACACTAACATCTGTCTGGGAACACTGAAAGAACTCACACATAAAACTAAGAATCCCATGGCAAGGATTTTTAACAATATATGACATTTGGCAGTTAGCTGCTTACATTCTTAGCTTTGACCAGGACTGAAGAAAGAGGAAATCCTGACTAGACCTGTCAGCTGGAGATCAAGGGAAGTGGAGAGCTGTGGAACAAAGTTTAAAGAATGGAGTAATTAAATTCTTCGATACACTGAAAAAGTGGTATAAAAATTCAATGTGGTTTTTGTTAGGGTCAACATATCAGACCAATCTGTAAGCATTATTTGGTAAAATTACCACACTTTATGAATCAGGCAAATTCTACCTCAGTCAAGTACTTTGTACTATACCACTGGAGATATTAATTCACCTGCGAAAGGAGGGATTGATACTGAAGAAGTATGGTATACATATGAAGAAGTATGGTACACATAAAGGACTGGCAGAAGGAGAAATGAGGTCAAATTGCTCACAAAGAGGAGATGTTGTGTCTGCAGGAGACTGCTAGTTGAATTCCTCAAGGACTTACCTTGAGACCTCTTGTCAATATTTCCATCATTATGGAGGAGATTCGGAGCACCATACAAGCAGAACCAAGAGCCGGAGCAATAGAAGTGAGATCAATTCCAAATGCATAAAAGAAAGGCTGAATATCTGGGAATTATTAGCAGGAACCTTTGCATACACTGAAGGGGATCTACAGACAAGGAGATGCATTTTGATTCATTAATTGATCATACCAGCATGATGGCAATTACCAATATGAAAAATGCAGAGGAGGTGTGCTGGTTTGAGGCTAATTGGAATATTTTAATAGAGAAAATTATATTATAGACTGTGAAAGGAAAACAATGGTGATGTCTACTTCACTCATAGGCTTGCTGAGATGTGTAAGACTAAGAATACAAAACATAGATAAGGCATTCTCCCAGAGAGTCTTGGGCACAGACACTCAGGCTGTCTAGCTTTTTTTTTTTTTTCCCTCCTGTCTGCTGAGTAACCTCACTGATCACTTTCCTTCTAACCCCCCTGGCCGATCCTCCAAACTCACCTTGTGAGATCAGCTCTTTATTTTCCTGCACCTTCCCTCATATCCTTCTTGAGAACTAGAATGGCCCTGGATAGCTTCCAGGCAGCAGGGCCCTCCCCAGACTGGCTTTGGAGCTCTCTTTTGCAGGTGACTCAGCAGGGGTTCTGCTATACTAACTGTTGCCTCCTTCAGCAGTCTGGGGTGAACCCAGCCCTATGCAGGTGACAGAAGTCACACCTGTAACATGGCTCAGACAGGGACCAGACAGACCATGCTGAGCTGAGACATGCCCCGTGGGTCCTTGGCAGTAGAGGGTGTTGGTGGGGGTCCCAGAGGAGGCTGGTGCCAGGCACTAAGACCTATGACCACCTCAATGTGCTCTTGTGGGGTGTACTAAAAGGGATATGGCTAGTAGGTCCAGAGAGGTTCTCCTGCCCTTCTGCCCTGGTGAGGCTGCATCTAGAGAACTATGTCCACTTCTGGGCCCCCAGGTCAAGAGGGACATAGAACTGCTTGAAAGAGTCCAGTGCAGAGCCAAAAAGATGATGAAGGGAATGGAACATCTCTGTTAGGAGCAGAGCCTGAGGGAGCTGGGGCTGTGCTGCTTGGAGAAGAGGAGGCTGAGAGGTGACCTCAGCAACGTTTATAAAGGTGTGCAGGGTGAGTGCCAGGAGGCTGGAGCCAGGCTCTGCTGGGTGATGCCCAATACCAGCACAAGGGCCAATGGGTGGAAGTTGAGGCATAGGAAGTTTTATGTAAACATGAGGAGGAATTTTTTCCCTGTGAGGGTGACAGAACTCTGGAACAGGCTGCCCAGGAGGGTTGTGGAGTCTCTCTCTCTGGAGACAGTCAAACCCTGCCTGGACACGTTCCTATGTGGTCTGGTAAAGATGATAGTCCTCTGGCAGGGAAGTTGGACTGGGTGAGCTTTGGAGGTCCCTTCCAGCCCCTGACATTCTGTGGTTCTGTGATTATTTTCAAACAGGACTTGGTCAGTTTGTAGGTGAGCTTATATGGTAGGAATGCCCAAGATTGAGGAGGACCAAATGGAGAAATCCTTCCATCAGTATGTTTCTAGCTGTGCTACTCTCTTTCAGCTTCACACTGGCAAACTGGGAAGTGGGGAGGTATGCTGTAATCATAGGAGTAACCCCACTGAAGGAAGAGAGGAAGAAAACTGAACAGTTCTGAACCTTTGCCAAGACTTTGGAGACATTAAAATAGAAATCCAGGAATTCATCCAAGGTTTTATGTGACCTAGTTCAGCAGTTACGGTTCCCTCCTCCAGCACATACATCTTAAAAAAGACATAGCAGAACTGAAAAGAAGCAAGGGCAGGGGAGCAGGGGAGAGGAGAGTGACAAGGCTGATCAAAGGTCTGGAGCAGCTTCCAGGTGAAAAACAATTAACTGCACTAGAGGACTCTTCAGCCTCTAGAGAGATGTCTGAGGACAGATACTTTACAGAGATCTACAGAATCACTCTCAAGGCAGAGTGGTTGCACAGGGAAGATGTAGTTTCTGTGGACATCAAAAGGAACCATTCAGCAGCAGCTTTGAAAAGCATGAAATGGATGTTGTGGAGCTCACTGCTGCAGGGTGATGTGCATATGATAGGACAAATCCTTTCAGTGAAAAGAGATCACATCTGGCTAAGTTGCTGAAGCCTGAATTGCTGTAGGATGTGAAAGCATTTCTGGCAAGGAGTGTTATATTCTCCACTACCAGCTTCTTGCCTCTGCCAGAGGCAAGGTGCTGAGGGTAGGTGAACTTTTGGTCTGATTTGACATGACTACCTGATTCTGAACCATTCAGTATTTAAGCAGTGGATAGAACAGGGACTGCATTCAGGATTAGTCCTCTGTGCTGTGCAGTCTGCAAATAGCCCTGGCACAATCCCACAGGATGGAGCTCTTTAGCCACACCTGCCCCAATACACCCTGCACATTATCTCAGGGCCAAGCGTGCCCAAGCCAACTGGCTGTGTAGACAGAGGGCAGGCAGGAGCTGTCAAATAGGGTGTTTTTTAAGCTATGTAGCCACAGCTGCCAAACTCAAGATACATTCAACAGCTCTTGGCAAACTGTGCTGTTGGAGCACAGCTGAGAACATTTGGAGAGCATCTGCAAGAACATTTGCTGAAACGCTTACACCTGGGTCCTACTGTGTTTGTAAGGGTGACCCCATAAAAAGGTTGTGGGCTTTGGCTTCTAGTAGCTAGTCCATATAAGGACTATTGAGGCCTGTGGGGTATCCATGAATTCAGAGTTACTCAATTAATAAGGAGGAATATGCTAAAGATTTATGCTACTCTCTTACCATCCTCTTTGGCCTCAGTGGAGTCAAACAGAAGTGGATTAAGGTAGCATTAAGCCAGACAGTAAGGTTATACTAATTGTCAGCATTCATCAGTGCAATCTCCTCTCCAAATCTTCCATCCTTACTTTTCTCCCCCTCACAGGATTTGTTCTACTGCATGATGTTTCAGGGTGTTATCCGAGGTCATGAATAACAGACAAGAGAAAAATAGGTCTCTGAGACTGCACTGCGGTGCCAGGAGTGCTTCTAGATTCCTAGGTAAGGTACACGAGCTGGCCACAGCCCAGATTCATATGAGAGTGAGGCTGAGCACATGTCAGGCTTCCCCTCACCTCAGCTTTTGCCAAGCACCACCTCGACAGGCTCTCCAAACAAAAGCACTCCCCACCCAGCCTCTGCCCCACTGCCAGGCAGTACCCAGGGGTATAGCCGGAGCCAAAATACCGAAGCTTAAGCAACCTGATGCCTGTGTGCTTTAAAGCTGCTTAACTTTAAATGTCCAAATAGCTCAGCTAAAGCTATGACTTACTCACATGTTTAAAGCTAAGCACGTGCTTAATTAATTTGTTGGCATGAGGCCTAAAAGTGCAGTAGCTGTTACCTAAATGCCTTACCTACTGCTGCTTGATGAACTCCCTGCTCCTTTTTGTGGTCTGAGTCTTCTCTTCCCCCATGCATGAAACCAAAACATCCACCCCTGCAGCCAGAGCATCCCAGGCTGCCATAACTAGTCTAACAGCTTCCAAGGAAATGGCTACCAGGAGAACCTTTAAGCATGTGTGACCTATGGCTGTCCCTGGACTGGGCCATGTAGAGGCTCTCTTTATTGCTGTAGAAATGATAAATTTCGTTGACACATCTCCGGATTCCTACGCTCGACTGAGAGCACTTCTCAATTCATGCTCATGTTTTGCTTTCAAGGATTTTCCCATCTTTTTTTCTTTTAATGGACTACTTTGCTGCAGCCAAAGATTCATGGCCCTTTTAGAACAGGTCTTTCCAACAAGGAAAAACAGTTCCCTCTAGCCACCAGCTGTAGTAACAGCATCCATGCTGCTGCCTCCACACAGCACTTTCCTTTACATGTGGGTTTGTGTTTACACAGCAGTAAAACTGTAATCTGAACATCAGTGACAAGTCTACTGAATAGTTATTAAGCTTCTAAATTGTTATACTGGTTTGCAGAGGGGAAGGAAAAACAAATGTATCTAAGGGCTAGAGAGAATGCTAACCTGAGACAAAAAAATGTTGGCCATAATAATAAACTAAATATGTTTGGAATAATTTAGGATCAAATACTCCTTCAAAAATACTTTGCAGGTTTTGGGGGGAAGCCAATATAGCCAAATAAGCCTGGGAAAAAAAATACTCTGAGATCAGAACAAGAAATAATTAGCTTGTAAGAGAATTCAAAGAATCCTCATTTCGCTTCCCCAAATAGACTCAGGAACTGAAAATATTTTTATTTCATTTCTATTTGTTTTATGTGTATCCCAAGGTACTAACTTCTGGTGTTAAGTCTTGCTTAAAACCACTTTTCTCAGGCTCATTCAGTGATCAATGCTCTCTTTAGTTCACTCAGAGAGTTAGGAGCAAACTACAAAAAGCAGATCAACATTCCATGTAAAACTGATGCTGAAATATGTAGGTTTCTGCCAAAGCCATATGGCTATAAAAAAAATGTCTATCAAGTGGTTGAAGCAGACGTGGTGTAGACACCTAACAAACAAATATCTGACCATGTTCAAACATCACTCAGCTGAAGACTCTGTCCATAAATCACTATCCAAAAACATTGAGGAAATATAGATGGAATAAGTAACATCAGCATAGGAGCGTGGGAGGTAAAACAGGGAGAAAAAAAGAAAATCAATTTAATCTAATAATGAAACAATAATACCAAAATGAAGTGAAAACTAGAATAACATACAGAAGTGAAAAAATATTACTGTGAGAGCATGAGAAAAGTCTAGAGAAAGGAAAACCAGAAATGATTGCTGTAATAGGGACAGAAAAACACAAGAGAAATCAAATCTGACATTAATTGTAGGATTGCAATAGGACTTATTGTAACTCTGGAAAGATATACTGTGCTGTGGGTTGCAAACTGTTTTCAATATTTGCCTGGTGTTTTTGAAAGTTAGCTACTATTTTATGATATCATATGATTAAACCAAAGAAGTGAACGTGAGAAAGGAGACTTAACTCTCTGGATGGTGGAAAATGTGCATCAGTATTTGTCATCGTCTTGGTCTAATATTCAGTTTCCATAGGAACTAGATTGTCATTAAAGAGTAACAAAAACCCATAGGAACTAGATTGTCATTAAAGAGTAACAAAAATCCATAGGAACCAGACTGTCATTAAAGAGTAACAAAAATCCATAGGAACCAGATTGTCATTAAAGAGTAACAAAAATCCATAGGAACCAGACTGTCATTAAAGAGTAACAAAAACCCATAGGAACTAGATTGTCATTAAAGAGTAACAAAAATCCATAGGAACCAGACTGTCATTAAAGAGTAACAAAAATCCATAGGAACCAAATTGTCATTAAAGAGTAACAAAAATCCATAGGAACCAGATTGTCATTAAAGAGTAACAAAAATCCCACATCAGCTTCACATTTAGCTCTGTTAGAAAATCCATGCTGCTCAGCCCTCTGCTCTCTGTCAGCCCTTCTGCTGAGGTCCAGTGCTCATCCCAGGCTGTGATGCCTATCTCATGAGGTACTGGGAACTCTAACAGAAACTGTATAGTTGATGGGCTTTCACTAATTTTTCTAAGGTTTATATATATATATATATAAAAAAATGTGTATATATATATATGCATATATGTACACTTTATATATATATATACACACTTTTAAAATATGTATATGTATATATATACATATATATATATATACACATTCATATATGTATCATAGAATCATAGAATGGT
>WBNM01004291.1:932-25064 GCA_013399055.1 Ramphastos sulfuratus
TATCCAGCAGATCAAGGGAGGTTCTCCTCCCCCTCTACTCTGCCCTGGTGAGACTTCATCTTGAGTACTGTGTTCAGTTTCGGGCTCCCCAGTTTAAAAGGGACAAGGATCTGCTGGAGAGGGTCCAGTGGAGGGCTACAAGGGTGATTAGGGGACTGGAGCACTGCCTGATGAGGAGAGGCTGAGGGACCTGAGGCTTTTTAGTCTGGAGAAGAGAAGACTGGGAGGGGATTTATGAATGTCTATAAGTATCTGAGTATCAGGAGGGGGTGGGGACAGGCTCTTCTCACTTGCTCCCTGTGACAAGGACAAGAAGCAATGGATGTAAGTTGCAGCACATGAGGTTCCACCTCAACACAAGGGGGAACTTCTTTACTGTAAGGGTCACAGCACACTGGAACAGGCTCCTGAGAGAGGCTGTGGAGTCTCCTTCTCTGGAGACTATCAAGGCCTGTCTGGATGCATTCCTCTGCGACCTGAGCTAGATTGTATGGTCCTTCTCTGGCAGGGGGGTTGGACTCAATGACCAGTTTGGGTTCCTTCCAACCCCTGACATCCTGTGATCCCAGGATACTGAGAACTGAGTGGCGATCTCAAGCGATGGCGGTTTCAGCTGTCTTATATTAAAAGACATCCTGTCAAGTTGCTTCGAGCTGTTGAGTACATGAATTTCTGATAGACATTCTCCAGGCTCTTGGTCTCAAGTCCTGCCATACTCACCATGTTCTCATGCTTCTTAAACTCTCAGTCAATCTCACTTTGAGAGAAGATATGTGGGAAATAGTTAGGATTTTGCATTTCTTTTGTCTATGTTTACAACATGTTTTATGGTTCTTGTGGACTTCTGTGGAAAGAATTATAAATATTTAACAACTCAGCAGGCTGGGTGTGCCTAGTCTGGCTAGAGCTATTTGCTGGGAACTGCTGGTTTCTGAAGTGGCCCTTATCAGTGAGATATACCTTCACTGCTGATGCCAAGTTGATAATAGTCACAACTGGAAGCCAAAGATGCTTTATGAAAGGTGAAGGATCTTTCTTAGAGCTGTTCAGAATGAATGTCTCAAGCAAGTAATCAGAATGGTCTAGAATAAATAAGCCATTTAGGTACTATCTGCAATCAAATTGTTAGATATGTCACATAGTGAGCTAACATGATTGCTGAAGTGGGACTGCAGCTTTTTCTGTTGTACAAAGGTCACGTACAGTTTATCTATTAATTGTGATAGTGCTTCTTAGCTGAGCAGAATGTTATGAAACCTAGCCAAGTAAACTGAGTAAGTGTCATCACTGGAACAGCAAACCCTTGTGCTCTTAGAATAGCAGAATTACATTCTACTATTATGTTAAGATGTTTCTAGGTGATGCTTAGCATTTTGGATCAAATTTTGAAGTTTCATGTGATACTTGTATAGTTACTCTATCAATTAGGACTATGACTGCAGTTATATCAGGCTATGAATTTTATCTGGTAGATGAAACATGAATGTGGGTATTAGAAGAGTCTTTGACTAAAGTGTCAAACACCTCATCTGTTATTTCTGCAGGGAATGTCAATAAAAATCACTTGCCACTTCCAAGCTCCAGGACCCTGACCTCTTCCACATCTTTGTAAACAATCGTGGTTTGTTTTCTGTCTCCTGTTTTTCTCACGCAAGTTTTCCTTTATGATCTGTTTTCTGGTTCGAGACAATTGAGTTAGAACTCACTTCATTTCATAATTACAAACATTCATTTTGACTAACTGACAAACATTGCTAGTATTTTGTTCCCAGAGCTATCATTCAGCACGACGCACAGCCACAAAATCATTTGGATACTATCTAGTTTCTATGAATTTTCTTCTTCAGAATTACACAGCATCTATTAATTTGCATTAACTTATCTCCCTCCATTCCTATGTGATTTAAGGCTTTCTTGATTATTTTTCTATTTCTTTTTTTCCACTATAAGTAAGAGTAGAAAGGAAAGATAGAAAAGTAACTTTTGCTTATTACTAGTTCCTACAGAAGCCTTCCTTCTTATAAAGTAGCTCTTATAGCAGATGATAGGAGGTTTCTAAGGCTTCTGTTAAATCTCACCTCAACATAGGGGTTGTGTGAATAGGGACAGTGTCATTACCCTCTGGAGGATAACTCAGCTCAAGTGAAGTGAATACAAACACAATGTTTACAGAGAACAGCTACATACAAAGCTGTCTGTTGTTTGTGTCAAACCCTCTAATTTGTTTCCCTCTACTGGGTAAATGCGAGCAGGAAAATCAAATGTACTATCTTAGAAGACTGTCACCCCCAGAAAAGAAAATATTTTTGAAGAGGAAATTGTAAGACTATTCTTTACACCAGCAGCTAGAAATGAGTATCTCAAAACAAGTGCCTTTTCTGATATGTCGAATACTTAACTGTCATCATCTGCTGGTAAGAGCAATTGTGGAAAAGATGCCCCATTCCCTGCCCCATTACATCAAGCCTCCTGAATCTCCTCTGTCCCCTGCTTCTTCATGTTGGTCAAGAAGGACTTCACCTTGAAATACTGAGTTGAAATCTCTTGTTTTGTTTGCATGCTGCAGACTGTCAGGTTTGTCTCTCATTCCGGTCCTAAGTTAAGAGATGTTCCAGGTTTCTGAGATGCTCCCTACTTCTTTGAAAAGCTCTGGAGAAATAGAGCATAGTTTAGTAAGAAAAAGTACAAAAGAACCAGCATGAACTGAGGATGACTTTGAAAGGAAATATGCTTGGCTGACATTCTGAATATTCTTTCTTGCGTGCAAGATATGCACCTGAAATACATGAGTCTGGCATTCAGGACACTAAAAGCTGTGGGATTAGAAGAATTGTAGGAAAAAAAAATCAGATTTTAGTTTAAAATGAGGGCCTATAGAACATGAAGCACAGAAAGCCAGGTGAATAGGATGAATGTTTAAGAGCTTTACTAAACAAGTTTACAGCACCTGATATACATTTACATTTGCTCTCTTTTTAGTTCTTGTGCATAGCAGTACAGGCTAAAACAGTTGAATATCAAAACAGTTCTAATGTGTTAAGACTTAGGGACCATCTCTAAATGGGTTTTTCTTGAATCAAAATCTCAAAACTTTCAGGAATGGAAAAGCACAAATTAATGGTGTCAGACATCATGAACAGTTCTGGAGATTTAGAATAGCATGGGCCACATTGTGTCCTTGTGTGAACGAACTAAGCACCTGTCCCATTCTGAAATTTAGTGAACAAAATTCCTGGAACAGCAGTTGAAAGTCTATATAATATTGGGATGTACTTGATGGAGAATAGTTTTCTTTAATTGATTGATTTTACTTTCCTTCTCTTCTTCAAAGTTCTATAAGGCAGGTTGATACTATATTTTTTCTTTTTCAGGACATGAAGGATATAGATGAAAATCTATAAACTAACCTTACAAAAAGAATATCTGTTAGAGATGTTGTCTGAAATAGAATGTCATATTTTGGCTGTGGCATTTGAAGAGCTCTGGTAAAAGCTGTATTGCAGAGAGGCCTTGTGCAACATAGGTAGAAGTCTGTCCTTACAGTTAATCATGTTCAACAGCTATATGATTCTAATAAAAAACATCTACTTTTAACTGAGATAGTGCCACAATACCAACTTTGCTTCTGTCAGCCTGACCATTCCCTCTTCTCTCCAAACCGTGGCTACAGCTTCTGTTTTTCTTGCTGGCTTGCTGCACTTGCTTGTGAATGTTTAATATTGATCAGCTCTGTCCTTCACTCTGGGATGTCTGCCAAACACCTCATGCTAGCTATTATAGGATTAGATATATTTTGTCTGTGTGGAAGAAGATTTTTCAGTCTCTGTTGTTCCCTGGCATTCAGCTTACAAGCATTGCTCTAAAATATCTTGCTCAGGGCCAAATCGCCATTGCTAATAACAAAACCTACAAGAAGGCCACCGGCAGGGCAGGAATTTCTGTGTGGTTTAGAGGGATGAATATTTTAAACACCACCTAGCGAAGAAACAGAGAATTGGAGTGTAGACTGCCAGCTTTACAGTGCCATGAAATAGCAAGAATCCTATTAATGCTCACCCTTGGTTTTTTTCTGCCTCACCATTTACCTTTCACATGCTATGGTGATACATATATATATATAGATAGATATATATAATGTTTGCTCAGCTTCTTAATTACATTCCTGTGTCCGGGGAAAAAAAATGGTACCATAACAGTACCAAGCACCATATTGCCTTAAGCAATATTAATGAGATCTAGGACTCCTGCTCACATCCAAGTCTTCCCACACTTGCCTCAAGCTCTTCTAGTGAGTCCCTGACCTGGAATGATCTCATCTGAACTGGTCTGTTCGTCCTGGTGGAAGAAAAGCGTCAGGGATATTATTGTACTTTTTCAGCCTGATAAGACTTTTATATACTCCTCCGTTTTCACAGAGGAGTAGGCACGTAATGACCCTGTTCAAGTTACTTATAACTGGAACTTCCACTCATTGGGTCAATAGACAGAAATATACTACACTCTACTACTCCTCTACCATGAAAGCACTGGCTCTCAGCCAGTGTCTAGAAGACAACATTAGAACTTTGCCTGAGCACTTAGCTGCTGCTCTGGCCTATAAAAGTTGAGGTATTTAAAACATGGATAGTTCTCATAATTAAAAGCCTCGATATGGCAATTGCCTGCTATATGCAGTATCTTGCTTCTCAAATACAGTAAGCTCTATTTCTGTAGCTTAGCACAGAGCTGTCAGAAATGTTTCTTTTTATTTATAGCCAGAAGATCATGTGCAATGGCTTAAAGGCATCTTTCTATCTTCCTTGTAAGAGCACTGGCTCATTGAACATGAGAATTGAAATGCAAATGTTACAGTACTTTAAAATATTGAACTGAGCAAATAGCTTCAAACCTTTCAGGCACTTAAGGAATTAACATGTGATAATACCTACCACTGAAAGCATGTTGCAGGCCTGGCTGCTACTACCCCTTGCAGTCAGATGGACCTCAGAGCAAAATCGTACCTGACATTTTAGTTAACTCCTAACTCCTTATGCTGGAGACCAGTTCAGGCAACAAAACGGAGTACAGAATAGGGATTTTAGGCTGTAGGTGTTGCAGAGCTTTACTAAAGGAACCAGCAGATGTGGATGAGCTGGATTTTACCTCTGGAATTTTGTAAATTGTGCTTGTAGTCGTTTTTGCTCATACTCCCATCTTTTATGGTCTCTGTAATCTTTCAGCAACTTGGAACTCAGCATAGGATAACCAGCTGAAAATATGGTTGTGACCACAAACAGCACAAGCTGAAGGCAGTGCTGTGACAGCATTGCTGTTCTGAGGTATAGAAACTCATTAAGGACTGCTTGAGCTCTCCCAGGCAAGGCAGCAATAGCACACTGGAGCTGAGATGCAGGCACAGCACAAAAGACTTGAATGAATATGTACCTGATCTCTTTTACTATCTCCATCCCCTCCTACTACCCACCTCCCATTAGTGACTGTAACGTGTCTATATTCACAGTAGAATACATTTACCTTCAGAGGTCTCCAGAGAGCCAGTCAAGTAATAAGACATCAGCGTGCCTCTGGAATCTAAGTATTACAATATCCCCACAGCCTTATTCCAAGTGGTTATAAATGAATGTTGTACCATTGAAGTTGATTTTCAGTAGCAGAGAATCTGACCCAGATTAGTTTCCTTCAATATTAATTTTTCTTTCCTAGCCACTTTTCTCTCAGAATTATGTAAAACATTGCAAGCCTACTAAAATGATCTGAGCCTGAAGCTACTCCCAGTGACTTACAAATGTCTCTATCTCACCATACTCAGACTTTGGGGAAAAAAAAAAAATCTGGGGGAAAAAAAAAATCTGGAAAAAAAAGCCTCTTTCTGGAAGGTTTTTCCTGCAGACTTTCATAGTAGGGGGAGGTTTAGCATCGTGCTTTTAGGATGCTTTGTTGTTTGGGTTTGTTTGTTTGTTTGTGTTTTTATTTGTTTTTGTTTTGTTTTAAATAGTGTTGAGTTTCTTTTACAGAGCTTAATATTAAAAAAAAATTCTGTTTTGCATAAATGTTCCTTGATAAAAACTATTTTTTCCCTTTTCTTTTTGTAGATATTTTTTCCCTTCTTTCATTCCTAATAAATCTCTCTGATCCCTTTAGTAGCCTCTTACAGTATATATTATTTTTTAAAAAGGTTTTTAGGTAAAAAATGAAGTTTTATTTCCTTGATTTCTTTTGATTTTTAAAGTTGCATTTCTATTCTTTCTCTTAATTTGTAAACACATCTTTTCTTTTTATATCCTTCAATTTTATTTCTTTTTCTTTCCCATTTCATTTCTGTTGGACCTCTGCATCTCTTGGCCACAATGTCAAATGGGTATCTAGATATTTATATGATGTTTTCTCAGTAAATATTCACTCAATTCATAACCATAAATAAATTGATCATTCCAGTCTCTCTTTGGAAGCTACAGCCTTAATTCATTGGATGTAGGAAATAGAGCGCAGTGAGTGTTTTCTTCAAAACAGATATTTTTAAAGAAAATTAAATCCAGAGTGTATGCAGATGAAGCAGTTTCTAAGGGATGAGAGTGTGTGTGAACTTTACTGCATTAACTACTCAATGTTACTGCCTATGTGCGTATTCTTGTCTTTCAGTTCTGTATTGTAAATATCAAGGGGCTTATGCTTTTTCCTTTCATTCATCAGGGACACTTACTAGGGAATAGCAGGAATATTAAAAGGTCACTCTATAGTTCACCACATGATAACTGGCCACGTGTATGTTTAAATGCACTCCCAAATCAGCTTCACTGTGAGTTCAAGGATATTGAGGTGCTGGAGTGTGTCCAGAGAAGGGCAATGTTACTAGCTTTTGTTAAGTGACATTTGAAAGCCAAGAACATGTTTTTTCACAAAAGGATACACGTCTTTTTTTTTGGTGCCAAGAGAATATTGATTATTGACTTCTCTCTGAAGATTTAATGTTGGGTCATAATGAAAACTCTATCATTATTGAGTACTGGTAGATGCATCTTCAAGAATAAACTTTCACACCAGATGGAAAGAAATAACAAAATCATTTTGTGTCTCTGAGCCTCCAAGTGTTTTGCTGGCTTAAATAGCACTACTGAAGGGTGGGGGTGCACATCACGGGATCACAGGATGTCAGGGGTTGGAAGGGACCCAAAGTGATCATTAAGTCCAACTCCCCTGCCAGAGAAGGACAATACAATCTAGCTCAGGTTGCAGAGGAATNTGATTCCTCTGTACCCAGCTCTCCATTCTGTCCAAATCTTGCTGGATGGCTGCATAGCCTTCATCTGTATCAGCCAAGCCTCCCAGTCTGGTTTCATCAGCAAACTTGCTGAGCAGAATATGTCCCCCATCCTCACATGGTCTGGGGACAGTGCGCTCAGCCTGGGCTATGCCAAGTGGCTAGTGAAGGGAAAACAGGGGAACTTCCGGGGAAGACGGAGGGAGCAGGAAGTGGAAGGAAGCCACTCAGCTCCACTTCCCTCCTCATCCCACTATGCCTATTCTGCACAGCCACATGGGCACACCCCCATGGCTCTCAGTTCCCACTGATGCCTGCATGCCTAGAGGGCTCTGTGGCAGGTAGCCACATGGTGTGGGCCTGCTCTCCCACCACTGCCAAGGAACTTGGAACTGCTCCTGTGACAACGCCAACATTCTCAAGCCTGGGAAATGGTGATCACCCTTCTAGTTGATACATATTTTTCCCACTGCTTTTCCCTCCCATTTTCCCTCTGCTCCAGTTTCATCTAATAATCCACGTTCATTAGCTGTTTGGCATTGTTTCACCTTCATTTACTCCAAGGGAATTACCTGAACCTTAACATGGCTGCTTTCCACCCCCTGCTGACCAGGGCTGATAAGGGGAATACCAGGTCATAACAGTATCTATTTGCCATTAAGTATGGTTGCCTTGTGAAGCTGACAAATGATTTGGAAAGTTAAACATTTATAATGTCTTGCATATGGATCGGACATGGTAGTCCCATGAATATGGCAAATATAGTCACCCCACGTGTACCATAGTGGCAGAATTTCTCATAGCTCCAGAATTTCCTTTCTCTTTTTAAGCACAGTGACAAGTAAAATAAATTCTGTACATTTGAAAAATGTTATTCTTACTTTAGCACTTTTATTGTTCTCAAAAAATGGAGTAAGAGATTGTCTCTAAGCCTATGTTATTCAACAGGGACAAAATTGGATTTTATGGGGCTAGAACCAGTCCTAGAGTAAAGGAAGTATAGACTCTTTTGTGTTAAGAGATAGCTACAGTGGCAATCCATTTCTTCTCCATAGGATACATATACTAACATCATGGAAGCAAAGGCAGGACATGGACATGTCCTTTGAAGTTTGGAGAGTTATAGTCTGTATTTACATTGTCAAGTAGTATGTAATGAGTAGGAGTGAATCCACAGAGTGAAATCGTTTGTGAGGAGGCCTACAATTTGTAATGTAGTCATGCTGGGCCACGGTACACTCTGTGATACACATAGTGACGTGGTAATGTGGCCAGAAGCAATATAATCCTGGAAATCAGGGAGAAACACAGTGTATTTGACAGGTGTAGAGAGAGTGAAGTAATCTTGCCTCTGTCATACTTACTTTACCCACAGCCTGGCCTCTACTCTTGCCCAAGTATGTGAGTGAAATTGAGCATTTAATAAAACACTAATTAAAGTAAATACTGTAAAAGCATTAACCTCCATAAGGTGTTTAAATTGAATTCCTGGGTACTTTGGCAAAGTTCCAGCTTTGAATAGGTTCCGATCTAACTGTATCAGATCACCAATTCAAAGACTCTGATTTTAGTTTATGGAATATTCCCGTTAATAATGATACCTTAGACATCCATTAAGTCTGGAACATTAATTTTATGGAAAACTTCCAATACAACTCCATTAGGTTTTTTTAATCTTTTTTTTTTTTTTTAAGCTAAATTAGCAGTGTAAGCTTTTAACAAATGTCATAAATAGCCATATTTAATGGAAAGATTACCCAAATGAAACCCAGACCAAAATAGAAAATACAGCGCTCTCTATTTAAGCCATGACCCACGGAATCCACTTAAAAGTTAGAAGTTAGATGAAGCTATGAGTGGTACAAACTTCTTGTTTGATTGCTGTGTAGACTGGGGAAATGGAGGATGACTTATGAAAGTCCAGTGTGCTTTAATCTTTTGCTTTTCTGCTAGGTTAAATACCTTAGTTACACAGATTGATACAATACTTTTGAAGAAGTAGTTGTCTTATAAATGTGCAATGTATGACATAAAAAAAACCCCAAACCAAACAACAACAAAAAAACACCTTAAAAGTCTATATGATATTTAAAGAGTCTGTCTTAGATCATTTATAGGATGATTCCCAAATTATCAAGTGTTAGGGCTCAGCCAGTCAGTAAGTGACAACCACTCTCTATGAACCTCTCTCCCTTCCCAATAAGGAAGACAAAGGGAGTAAGCGAGAGACACTGATGGACAGGGAAAGAAACTAAACCAGCTGTGATGGAAATAATAACAACAGAATTAAACAGATACAAACCAATACTGAACTCAACCCCCTGATGGCAATGATTTCCACTCAGCACTAACGCTCTGGAGAGTTGCACACTGGACTCAGGCAGATGCAAACCAGGTTCAGGAGCTAGATTATGGAACTGGGTTCTGGAACACACAAATCAGGATTCAAGGCAGGACACCCTCCTTGGATGCTGGCTATTGAAGAAGAGGCTCGACTGTGATGGTCCTTCAGCTTTACAATATGTATGACATCCACAGAATGGAATCTCTTGCTATCCATTTTAGGGTCACCTATCCTGTTTGCTTCTCCTTGCAGGTGCCACCTTATACTTAGTGCACCCCAACATGATATGCAAGATTTAGCAGTGGCCTTGATCTGCAGCTCAGTCCTTGGTACTAACCCTAAACATCAATGATGTTTAACATCACTGTTAAAAGCAGCCACTATCTGTGGAAACATGCCACTAGTTGCAGAAAGCATAGTTGCTTAGAAGAGACACTTAAAAGTAAAATCACTGAACTAAATCAGTTTTGTTGTAACTCAAACCAGGACAGAAATTAACAACTGTAAGCTATTAAGCTTCTCTGTTTTCTTTGCCCATTTCTGACCTGCAAGTCAAAAGACAAGGTGGAGGAGGATTATACCTTCAAATTTCACAGGAGTCAGCTACTGGGGAACAGGAGAAAGATTGAAATTAGTTTTCACCGAGAAAAAGCCCAGGGGAGTTCAAACATCACATGCTCTGTCTGGCATAAGCTAGCTGGTCTGGCAGCAGACACAGAACCATCAGTCAGCTGGTAGCAGAGCTGCAGACTACATGATCTTTTCTTGCTCACTATGAACATTATGGGATACTGGATTTGCTGCAGTGGTGGACTTAATGAGGCAAAGGACACAAATCCATGGGAAATCAGGTTCCTGTCACTTCACTTCTCTCATCTTTGCTTATTAACTTATTATTCCCTCTGAATCATCTGGCATTTTTTTGTTAAAGACTCATCCAGAATGAATCCATTCAGAATAACCTGAAATGTTTTGATCTGTCAGGTTGAGACAGTGTTAAGTTTCCACCAGCTAATATCAAATATATACAGAACTAATGCTATTAAGTCAAATTCCTTCAAACTGGTCTTCATTAGATCTCAGTGAGAGTGAAACTTTAAGTCAAAAATAAGAGTATGTTCATTTAATATGTGTATCAGGCTGTGAGAAATTCTAGTTAGAGTTTTTCATATAACCTGAATAAATCAAGAAAAGTAAAATGGTGTAAACCATGTGACATATTTTAATGTACAAAGCAGATAGGATGGAATGAATGTTGAACTTTTGGCTTTAACACTACACTTACTAGCTTCCAAGAAATATTTTTTAGTGATGATGTGCTCTCAGCTCATGTGTTCATTTTTCATTTATAAGCTTTTAATAATGCTAATCTAATATAATTTTTTCTTTTCTTTTTAGCATAATGAAACATTTTTGTACATGTTATACGCTGCTATTTTATTTTACTTCTGAAAAATCTAGTTTCAGCCTCAATTCCTGAAGAAAAGAGAATGATGGAGAGAGACTTGTGGATTGAAAAAGAAAAATAAACCAGATTTAATTGGAAGTAATAACAATAAAAATAACGGATATGAATAGATAAAAATCAGTATTGAACCCAACTATAGAAAGTGTTGTCACTGAGAAGAAACCGAGGTGAGGAGTAAAATCACCGAACAGAATTAATTCTGTTCTAACTCGAGCCAGGACAGCATAGATTTAGTTTTCAGCTAAAAAAATTAACTTGTAATGCTTATCTAGAAAAACATTTTTTACAGTTAACAAAGATTCCAGTGTCTTTTGGGATGCATGCACAAGTTTGCTTGTCGATAAAAGAAATTCAACCTACACAAGACAATGATTCTTCCCTATTAGAACATGGTGTTGTATCTTAGCAATCCTAGCATCACATGCAGTTTCTCTAACCTAAAGCCTGATCTGGGTCTAAGTCGAATTGATAGGAGTATTTATGTTAACTTAAACAAGGGCAGAGTCAAAGCCAAGGTCAACAATACTAATTTGCTTTAGCTTCAGGCAGATGACTTCTTTTTTCAAGAGTAAATCCTCACTCCACCTTGCATGAAATCTAAGCAACACATATAAAGCTTGAGAAGTTACAGTTTCTTCTAAGGACCTGGGAGCATTAATTTTGCATGGTGTGCAAGTCCTGGCCTCAAGAGGTGAGTTCCAGGTCAACTTGGATAGCCTTCATTTCTCTGTAGTTTGGAATGGACAGTTCTTTAGGCTAGAACTTAATACAGAAAATTTTGCCGCCACCTTTTGCTTTCAGGAGTAATTAAACATTTTTGTGCCTAGCCGTAGGACCTTCAGTAGACAGTTTGCAGTTTTCATTGTATAATTGCCTAGACAAGTGAAATTGCAGAACAGAAATTACAACTTTTTCTTGCCAAACTTCCAAATCTGGTTATGGTACTGCCTGTCCATCTGTCCATCTAGCTTTGCTTTGGCTGCTATTTGCCTTTTGGCAGACTGAGAGGTTTGTAAAATGGTACCTTCAGCACATCAATACAAAAATGTTAGCAAGCTGATGACTTATTTTCTGGTGCCTCCAGTTTCAAGGTCCTGGTTTGTTACTTTGTGACTTTTTTCTTGTACTTCATGTGTCACTTTGACCACCAGTAAAAAACAAATCAAACCAAACCCAAAAACAAACAAAAAAACCCCCAAGCACTGGAGGTTATTGACATTATCAAAACTTGTAATATTAACCTTAAGCCAAGAACAATCACGCTGAGGTACATGCAATCACACTGTTTAAATAGGGATAAAAGGATTAATTATCCTGTAAGTGTGGTAAATGCAAGGAACACACTTTAAAGCCATGGAAGATTCCAAATGTTAACAAACTGCAAAGCGGTATAGATAACCCATTCAGCTTTCAGAATCAGCCAGTGGTTTGCCTTGTTTCAACAATGGATTTCATCTCAGTTGCTTTTCCAAATGATTTTCTGGGAGAAGCAAGCAATTAGGAGTTGAGAAAAATACAAGTTATTAACAACAAGATTTTTTTTTTTTTTTTTTTTTTTTTTAAATCTGGTCAATCAAACTGAGAAAGAAGATCTAAGTATGCATATATGTTTGGATATTATGGATGAGCTTGTCTGTGGAAGAAGATATTTGTAGCTGTAATAATTTTATCTTCTCAAAAAAGATAAAATCCTAATTCTCAAATGACAATAGTAAAGGATCAGAAAGAGTATTTCTGTCTTTTTACACTATGTAACAATTTTTCATAATATATTGGTGTGACGGTTTGGGAGTTCCCCGCCCCCCACACTTTGTANTCAAAGAAGATGTTATTTACACATTTTAATGTGTGATCATGTGTGTTGTTAGAACTGGAAGTGTAAATATTGTCATGATCTATGTGAGCCTACAACTATGTCTTAGTTGCCTGGTTGAAAGACAATGAAATTTAACTCCCTGAGTCAGATGATTTTTAATTTTTCTTCCTTATTTTCACAGTATTCTGTAAAACATTTAAAAGGTATGACTGGAAATATTTATAATGCCAACCTATTTGGGTAAAGATAATGAGCCCTAAAGTAGTTATGAAAAAAGCCAAGAAGACAGAAGGGGGGGAAAAAAATTGCAACAACAAGACAACCAAGAGGGAGAAAATGTAGATATCAACTGAAATGTCTGGCAGCATGCCCAGGCAAAATTTTCCATACATATCAAGGTCGGACATAACTTTTTTTTTTTTTTTTTGATAAATCCTGTATATGAAACAGCAGATATCTAAACAAGGCACAAAAGATACTTGCTCTCTCTTTCCTGAGGATATTATGAATGCTAATGAGAACATTTGGACAGTGACTGAGACAGCATGTGCCAATTAGGCAGTTACAGACAGTGAATAACACTAAGATCAGCACATGAGCTGCAGTCAGCAACCTCACCACAGTCACTCAAGAGAACCTTGGTGAACTATGAGAAGAAAAAGGCACCATGTGACCAGAGGTTATGTAGGGTTGGCCCAGGCAAGAACCTAATAAATAAAATAAAATTTGCCTAGGGTAGAAAAATCAGATCTGGTGCCTTATGCTCTTTCTTAGACATCTTGCTTAATACAATCTGTTACATTCAATGTGTGGAATGACAAATTTATTTTAAATACAATTACTGGTTTAAAAGTTACAGAGATGCCACAGAAGGTGACAGATTGAGAAGTGTTCTGCAATTTGGCTGTATTTTTGTGTGGCATCCTTTTTCATTAGTCATGTTAAGGTTTAACCTTTTATCTTCTTCTTTGTTCAAAAGGATCTGAGCATTAATATGTACGTCACACTGTCCCTGCATTTAAGAACCTCTTTCCTTGAAAAATGACAGGAAAGGAAACTTTTCTAATGCACAACAATTCTTTCATCTCATCTCCAAATTTGTGCTACCCTTCAGAACTTTGTCCTTTGAAGTACTTCCACAAAGAGCCACTTCAAAGGTTGGAATGAGTACATGAAGTACAGATAGGAGAACTTGTTTGAATAAGCTAGTGAACAAGGCAAACGGTGGCTCATGCTGTCAACCAGCAGTAACTACTTGGGCTGGAAAGCATTGAAATTATTGTAACAGTGGTTCTTCTTAATATTTATAGCGTAGCAACCAGCTGATATAGTCCCAATTTGATTATCATTTGCCTGAAGTAAGCAATCATTCAGTAAGATTAAACTAGATAATTGAGTTAAACAATATTCAAATCACTGTCCTCTTTGGTCTCCTTCCTTATTCCTGGGAATCCTCCATAAGTTCCATCTGATGTTCTCAGTGTGCTTTGGTTTTCTTACTCCTGCTTTTTTCTAGTGTAAGTTAATAACTTCCGTTCTGACTTTGCAAGCCTGAACATTTGGGAAAGCCTCTGACTTTGAATGTTTACTTAAACCTCCTGAAATGTTAAGCTTATCTCAGAACATTCTAACCCCATCCTTCCTCAAGCCCTCAGAAGACCACTTGACTTTGGTGACAAAAACACAGGCATTGAAACAATATTTCAAAATATCTCTCCATCTATGATTAGGAATTTCCCTCTTTTGCAGAATCACAGAATCACAGNATTTGTAAAAGTAACTTTGTGTAAGGCAAATAAATAGACAGTTTTCTTGATATAATACAGAAATCTGAATTGAGATCTATTGTAACTTAAAGTACCTCACACATGCTCTGTGACATTAGAAAGCAGTTTAGGGTTGTGAAAGATTCCATCTGAGTATTGCTAGGCAGCTGAGAAGCACCTTGAACTGCTGAAGAGCAGAATGCAGCTATGGGGAGCACCATAAATAAAACTGACATGAATTCTAATGGTGGTAAAGAGTGCATTATGCAGATAATTGAATCATGGAATCGTAGAACCGTTTCAGTTGGAAAGGGCCTTTAAGATCATTATCTAACTCTACCAAGTCTGGTGCTAAGCTATGTCCCTCAGCACCATATCTATGTGTCTTTTAAAGACCTCTAGGGATGGAGCTGTCTGAGAGTCAGACAGTGACATCTGTCAGATGATCAGAGACTGTGAAAATCTATCTGTGTTAAATTACTCTCGGATCTGACTTTTTAAGTGTCATTTTGTTGCCTGATGGCAAAACTATTTTGATAAATGAAATACTTATACCTTACAGCTTCTTCTTCAGTCCTGGATTATGTGAAATGTTTAATTAAAGCATAGAAATCATAAGCACAGTTACAGTACTATCCTTTTCTGGTTTATGTGGAGACTGATGCATAAAAAACTTTATGACCTACAATACTTTAGGACATTGATCCAGTGTTTACCTTTAATTCCCCGAATACTATCTATGTTCATAAACTCTTTCCAGTAATTGAAGAGTTAACCCAGGTGATTGAAAATTGGCCCAGCTGTAGAAGATAAAAGTTCAGGAAGAGCAGAAGTAGCTTTTCTTTAGAGAAACAAGACTGGAAAGAGCAGGAGCATTGTGTACTGCCTTCAGGAGAAAACAGGTAAGCTTTTGGTTTCTGAACTGCAATCACAGGCTGTAGATAATTTGGATTCTGAAGAAGGATTTGGTATCTGCTTTGAGGATGAGGGTTTGTGTTGTGTGGCACTTGGAAGGGATTTTCGGCAGCCATTTTCTTGAATGAGCTGGTTTGTTTGCAGTGTTGTGTTTCAGGGCAGTGTTAATGAAATACAGACTTCTACTGTGGCATGTATAGGGTCTGGAAGAATGATTAGTTGTGTGTATACAAAATGATATAGATATTTTTTATATGGAAAAAGTCTGATGCTGAATCTATTAGCAATGCAGAAAGTGGTATGTTGCTGAGTTATCTGAGAGTGCTTTGTGTTCCAAATGTAAACTTGGTGATTCAAACACTTTATGGTGTTAGTAGTGATGTATTGTGCTGAGAATCCTGAGGGAAGATGCTTTGGAAAAAATTCATAGAGTTCTTAAGAGATCAGATGCAAACTTTGAACTCCACTGCTCTCAAGAAGCAAAGATTTGAGGATAGGTAAAAAGCATTTTTACTTTTGTTTTGTTTCAGAAGGATATATCTGTAACCATAGATTTTTTTTTTTTCCCAGTTTCTGCATGTGTCAGTATCTTATGCTATAATTTGCAAGATTGATGGAGTCCTAATTACAAACAATTGAATGACTTAATACTTTCTTTTAAGCAGATTTTTAAGACTATCTGTCAAGAGCTTGGTTGAACAAGCATTTTTGCAATGGAGAGTTGTAATAATTTATTTGGATAACTCTTCTTTGGATAACTTCCGGTGAAGCTGAGGAGCAGTTATAATTTTCTGTGGTGACTCGATTCAAGATTCTGTTATCAATGTTCTCTGGTCCAGGAGTCTTACAAAGTGATCAGGGTACCCATTGTTCTGAAATGTTAAAGCACTCTAAAGCTTACCTTTAAAATGCAAAATCTAATTTCTGAACTGATGGTAGCTCCTATGGCATGTCTCTTTGGTGTTCGTTGCTCATGTACGTATGAAATGGGAAGGGTGGCAAGTTTAGAATATATGGGCTGTTACCTTTTTAAGCAAGAAAACTGAAAGCAGGAGTGTCACGGATTTCTGCTTTTAAGTAAATAACTTCTTTTTTTTTTTTTTTCTGAAATGTGACTTGACCTACTTGTGCCTTATTCATCCCAACTGTAAAATTGGATAAAAGGGCTTCAAAAAGCCCAAAATGCTGTAGTGAAGCTTACTCTGAGTGAATACTGAAACATGGTGTACAGGTGAATACTTTAAGTGATTGGTGTTCTAATGTGTTGATCTGCTGTGCAAATAAAACATTGCAGGTAAAGCACATGCATTAATATTTTTTCTTGCAGGAGTTTTACATAACACCCATGTTATCCCAGTATTACTTCTAATGTAAATCTAATAACTTTGGAGTCAACTCTTTATTCGTTCTATACTTGTCCAAACTTTCTCCATTTCTGCCTGTAAGATAAAGAAACTTAACACAGATACAGAGATAATATTTAGAGGCAACTTTCTATTCTAGAAATATACCTTCACAGAAAGTAGTGGAAGTGCAGGACACAAGTCCCTGAGCATTCCTTTATCTAAGCAGTAATGCACACCACTGAAAAACAGGTGTAAGATGATGTTGGGTGAGAATAGCACATTTACATGTGGGTTTAGCAATCACTCTTTCATTCTTCTCTTCTTTTGATTCCCGTGGCTCTTTAGGATGGCAGTAGGGAAGCTAAGAATGGATTCTATTTTTTTTTTCCAGCTTGTTATTTCTAGGGTTCAATCTGACATTTTATAATAATGATTTTATTGCTTATACTTTCAGAGTATTCTCTGCATGCCGACAGTTTAAGACACAGAAAGAGCTGTATGCTGTATTTAGGAGTCATATAGCTCATTCAATGGACGTTAGGTAGGCAAGCAAAAAGCAATTAGTCAAGGAAGGTAGCTTGAACTAAGAGCTGTGAAATGAATTCCTACCCCAGATAAATCAAACTGTAGAAGAGAGATCTGTTTGCACCAAAGAGGATGGGTTAAACATGTTTAGCGAGTGAAACAGGACATGGGTGCTTAACGTTTGAATGAGACCCAGATGAAGTGTCCAGAGATACTCAGCTTGGAGAACTGTCTGCAAGACAGCTAACATGGCAAGCATTTGGTGATCCAGTTGTGGCAGGGCAGGACAGGTAACAGCTTTGAGCAAGTGATTTTTCTTATTGATTATTCTTACTCTTGAGTAGCTGCTGTAAATGAGTACTTGCATCTGGAGCTTTGACATTTTTGCTTACAGAAAGGAAGAAAACAGAAAGTGTGCAGGTCTTCAGCTGTGTATGTTGTCACCACCCAGTCAGTATTATACCACTTAATGCTGCCTCTACATTAATCAAAACAAGTTTTGGAGCTTGCCCCACCATTTAAATGGCTTCATTGCTCCCGTGGCTGGTTGATGGAATAGTTTTATTTTTCACTCCTTCAGAACATGTCGTATCAAGACATAACCTTGAAAATTCCGGAAAAGCTTAGCACTCCCAAAGACCTTACTCTGTTGCAGTAACTTGCTCTCCTTAATCTTGCTGTTTAGGAACTTGACAGGAATGATACAAAAATGGGAATCTTTATGCACCTACAAAATGCCAAAGGTGAAAACTTCATATGCACCCTGACATTTGTGGTGAGAAATCTTGCCTGTTATTCCTATGTTAGCCCAACTTTGTGTAACAGTTTGGCTGCTCTCAGCAGAGGAAGTACAGATGGTGACTCCTGGCAGGCAGTGTTATTGGAAGATATTATGCTGTATGTGTACAGGTTGTTAAGCTAACTGACAGTTTTTGTGCAGCATAGACTGCTGAGATTTTAAAAATCAGAAAATTACCATTTTCAAGTTGGAGGGCGGATGGTTCTCTAGAAGACTTAAATCTCTTAGTCCTGTAGTAATGGTGCCATATGTTCCTCACTGCTTGTTGCCTTGGAATCATAGTAGTGAGACTCAAAAGCCAGTTGTCTGTTGTAATCAGGTTGCAGTGAAATATAGATGCACTGCCTATGAGCCTGTTAGATACACAGTATGCAGTTCAACATGGAAACAGTCCAAATCTCCCCTAATCAATACTGGGGAAGTCAAAGGAGCTTTCTAACTGTGAATGATCTATCTTGGTACAAAAAAGAGGGAATTTGATGTGCCTGCTCACAGTCTATAATTGAAAGGGACCTACATGAAGGATGAAGTATTCCAGAGGGTACTGTTGTTACTGGGGTTAAATCCATTTTTGTGATTAAAGAGAGTAAGAAACAAGCATACTAAGGACAACTTCATTTGAAGGAGCTCCAATATCTCTTTGGACAGAGCAAACTAAACAGAAGGACTGAGAAAAATTATTATTATGAACACAAAATAACAAACTGGGCTTTGAGAGAGAAGAAGATGACTTGTATTTTAAGGGAAAATTGTAATTAACATGGATATTCAATGGGAAAAAGAAAACAGACTACCAAAAAAGCCAAATGTGAAGGCTGCTTGTGGATAAGTGTGTGAGATGCTAGGCCTTTTGGCAGTAGGAAATGCCATCAAGAATGTGAGCAATGCTTCCTTTTATTCCGTCTTGCAGTGTGCCAGTCTGTGACTGAATGCACTGAACAAGGTCAAGCATATATTCATTTCTCATCTTTCTTATATCCTGGGAAAAGGAATGCTTGCCTCATGTCCTGCTTAGCCCAGAATAAAGTTGAGGCATCATGGGACTTAGATTTTAATAAGCTGAAGACTGTAGCTCTTAATTAAGATGATAAAGGAACTAGAACAGATTCGTCTAATCTTTTCAAAACTGTTACTTATGCTGTAGATATGAGAGAACATGAGTTTTCTACAACTATTTGGAAGGTATAAAGCTTAAAAAAACCACAAAGGGACAGAAATTGAAGATAAAAGGTAATATGAAATGGATACCAGAAGAACATTGTTATGAAAAATCAATTAGGGATGTGGAACAGTTGCTTGAGGAACAGGATGGAAGAATCCTATTATGAAGAATTCTAGAATGAAATAACACTACCAGGAAACCAAATTTTATGTACACAAGTATGTCGTCTAGACAAAAGACTGATTAAAAACTGTAATACTGATTATGTTTAACCTTTGAGGTGTATGTAGAAAGTTCTGTCATCCTAATTTTGAGATAACTCGTAATGTAATAATGTTTATCTTCACTATAAAGATTAGAAACTACCATTTGAAAAAGAAATCAAGTTCATAATATTGTACCTCACAAGAGCACATTTGTTTTACTTTTCCTCTGATTTATTACTGAATATGAAAAGGTAGAATTCAAGGCACATGTTCCACTGTGAAAAGAAGGAAAAGATATTTCTCTCCTCCATGGGCTGATGATGTATCCAATCGGAAAATTCACAAATTAGTGATGTTTTGATAATAGTCTTATGTCAAGTAAACCAGGTAGTGAAAGTTGGTTGGTTGAGCAATAGCGGAATGATCAGTGTTATTAGCTCTATAAGAAAGTGGCTGTTACTTGTTAATTTCCAATAGATAATGTTGCCTTTTAAAAGTTGTCTACAATAAAACACCTTGTGGACAAATCTGGGGGATTTTTTTGAGGCTGACTGATTAAACACAGAGTCAAACTTGACTTTGATCATGCAACAGGTCACATGAAAAGTCCCTAGGCTTCCAGAATTCCCATTGTAATCATTACCCGCAAAAAGGTTGCTCCGTCATATGGGAAGTATTTTGTAGCTCAACTTTTTGATGAACCTCAAAAACCTTTAGGCAATATAGTTATATATTTGTTCTACTTTGACTTGTAGGACCTGATATAATTAGTATTCCAAACTCTTCTTGAGTTGAAATTCCATGAATAGGTTGATACTAAATGGAATATGGTGATAGAAACTTCTACTAGAACTTACAAGATTTACAATAGGCACACCATCATCATCGTAGAAAATCTGTTCTAGAATTCTGTTGTGGGCAGACAATTTTACTAATCTGAACTTTGAAGACATTCTAGATTAAACTTGTCATTTGGTGATCTTTTGAATATGGACATGGTGAACTTTCTTTTATTCTGCAAAAATATTTTGGATTTGAAAATTTCCCCCTCCCCTCAACTCTTCTTTTTCCTAGGTTAAATAAATCTGATTTATTTTTTTCTTTACTGGTTGTATCTTCTGAACCAGTGATAAATTATGTTACTGTCCTCTGGACTTTTTACTGTTGAGCCACATCTCCCTTGATAGACAATGTTCCAGAGGAGGCCTTATCAGTGCTGAGAGCAAAAAGACATCGAGCATCTGGCAGGTTATTCTCACATTTACATATCCTGTTACACTGACTGTCCTTTTGTAACAGCATGACATTTGCTTCAATCCCCTGATGCAGTCATTCAAATAGACACTCCAAGAAATCATTAGGGTCACAAGTAATGCAAAATAGCACAATTAACTGCACTTCATTTACTGAACTTTTAGTTTTTCAAAGTTATTTTATGTGCCTCTAAATAACTTGAAACGTTGTCATTGTACCTTATATCTTGCCCTTTAATGAACAACTATTTTTGGATGTTGGATACTGTTTGTTTATTGGAAAGAGATTTAAAGTTATATTAACCTAAATTGTGATATATAATTGATAATACTAAGGGTACTTATTTAAAATAGAATAATCTAAATGTCAGTCCTGTGTTATGGAGTAGAGAAATGAATACAGGCAGACCCATGGTAAACTGAAACGATTGTCTGTAGAAAGGATTTATGTTTCAGGAAACCTGTAGGAACTAGCACAGCATGTGGAATATATCCCTGATTTTTTCTATCATTGAGAAGGGGTTGATATAAAAGGAAAAATGACAGCATTTTTTATTGCTGTGGAATTATGGAACAAGTGAGAAATTCCATATCACCTCCCCTAATTGTAAGGGTTGAAGGCTGAAGCTCGTGCTCTAAGGTGTGTTCTACTGACACATTCTAGCTCAAGAATAATGCTCTATTTGAAGTATATATTGTAATGTTTACCCAAGTAGCTCAGGCATTGGTAGGTTGTGCAGACTGCTGTGCATGTTCTCTCCTTGTGTGATTTATTTAGTTTATTGCTCCCTATCCTTTAAAGATCTCTTCCTTTTTTTCCCCATCCTCTCTTGTGTGTGGCAGCTTGGCTGTTCTTATGTTTGGGTAGAATGGGATTTGAGAATCTGTGTGGTCACTGAGGTTCAAAGCAGAATTATTGAACCATCTAGTAATGCATTTTCTGAATAAGTGACTTCCATCTTGTGTTAATTCTTCTGAGCATGAAGCTATCACTTGAAGAAAATGTACATCCTCTCTGAAAGTAAGTGAGGCAAAATCTATTTCTAATGTGCAGTCAAAGTGCTGAAATACATATAGCTTGCCTTTTCCCTGGCAATTACTGATGTAGTTTACTT
Source organism: Ramphastos sulfuratus (assembly GCA_013399055.1). Classification (NCBI taxonomy): domain Eukaryota; kingdom Metazoa; phylum Chordata; class Aves; order Piciformes; family Ramphastidae; genus Ramphastos; species Ramphastos sulfuratus. Next base: position 22,906 of record WBNM01004291.1, read on the forward strand.
GCAGAACTGAGTGCACAGCAGAGTTCTCAGTATATTTATTCTCATCTTCCTTTGGCCTTGTAATGTAATTGGAAAATTATGATTTTTTAAATTTTTTTGTTTGTTTTTTAATGGTCAGGTGATGGGCTCTGGAATTGAGCATTATCTGAATCTGGTGACTCTTCTACACTAGGTTATAGACCACATTCACTGAAATCTGATCACATATACAAGTTAATGTTTTCCCCCATCTATTAGAACAAAGAACAACCTCTACTGCATTTAAAATATTCATTATATGACTATCAACATCCCTCATGTCCTAAATGTTTAGAAAATCAGTTGGAAACGACTTATCTAACAAAGGAGTTTCTCATTTACTCTACTCTACATAACTCAAAAAGAAAAAAAAAACACAAGCCATTGCTTTTATAAACCATTTAATACAGTTTATGATAGCAATAATCCCCTTGAAATTGGTTATATTACTGTAGTTTGTTATAGTGTTAACTACCCTTGTCTTCAGCTTGGTCCATTAACTGAAAATCCAGCTATTGACTTATAATAGGATGATTTCTTCAGGATTATTACCCAATTCTTATTTTGGAGATTAATATTCTCGAAGCATAGTACAACAGTAACAAAATGTCACAAAAAGCTTCCCGATCAAGTTTTATGTAGGAGTGCTCTATTTATATGCAAGCCTCAGGGATGCTTTGTCTAGTTGATTTCATTATCTATGTCCCCAAATATGGAAACATAGAAGCAGCACCCTTCCTTATGAAGGGATTTGTCCAGATAATTAGTGGCAGATGAGAGCAAGGAAGCTGATGTTAAATGCAATAGTCTAATAAATGGAGACTTAAAGCTTGATCACTGCTATTCCATTCAGTGGGAAATTTGCTTAAGGTTTTCAGTGGAAAGATTCCAGACCAAAAAACAAGGAGTAAATTATATCTCTTGGAGATGCCCAATAGAAGTAAAAGGGATGGCAAGGTCTCAAGCAAAGGACTATTCCAGCTTGTGTAGACTGCATCTTTATAAAGGGAAAAAAAAATGTTCGATGAATTGGTAGAACTATTCATTTCAGAGGATGGAAATCCTACAAGAATTCCCTAAAGTATGTCCTTAGCATGCTTCCATGACCTACATTCTCAGTCCCCAAAGTCATCTTTTTCTTTGACTAATGCAATGCCAAATCTGAGATTAATTATTAGTTATACAGCATTATTAATTAACCCTGCAATTTAGTCCAACAAAATGTAAAGTTCTTAAAATTCTGGAGTGAGCTCTGCAATTATTTTTATTATTATTATCTGGGCAAGAAGGATAACTTGGGAAACTACTGGTAAGAAATAACCCCCTGAATCAATAAAGGTTAGAGGCTGATCTGCTGGAAAGCAGAGAAGGACTTGGGTGTGCTGGTGGATGACAACACCACCATGAGCCAGCAATGTGCTCTTGTGGCCAAGAAGACCAGTGGTGCATGAAGAACGATGCGGCCAGGAGATTGAGGGTGATTCTCCTCCACCATTCCACTATTCTTCTCTAGTAATGCCACACTTGGAGTATCGTGTCCAGTTTAAGGCTCCTCGGCTCAAGAGGGACAAGGCCCTACTGGAGAGAGACTAACAGAGGACCATGAAGATAAGAAGACTGGATCACCTCTATTACGAGGTAGAGCTGAGATACCTGGAGCTCTTTAACCTGGAAAAGAGAAGACCGAGAGTGCATCTTACACAGATATATATATATAAAGGGTGGAAGTCACGAGAATGTGGCTGGACTCTTCAGTGATGGTCAGTGATAGGATGAAGTGGAACAGGTACAAACTAGAACACGAGAGGTTTCATTTTAAATTGAAGAGTAACTTCTTTACTTTGAGGGTGATGAAATACTGGGCTATGCTCCCCAGGGACACCATGGAGTGCCCCTCTCCGAAGACTTCAAAAATCCACTTGGACGTGTTCCCGTGCAGCTTGTTCTAGATGTACTTGCTTTAGCCAGAGATGCCTTCTAACTCCTACCATTCTGTTATCTATTGCTTCCTCCAGTTGCTTCAAACTTCTGCGTTTTCCTGTCACACCCCTTTAAAAAATATTGTCAAATCATCAACAAGGAACTGTCAGCCAAAATAAAATAAAGATGTATAGTATCAGTATGTGTCGTGGTAGGCCTAA
>WBNM01004292.1:0-116356 GCA_013399055.1 Ramphastos sulfuratus
CGGCGGCGGCGGTGGTGGCGGCGCGGTCGGGCTGGTGGTGAGTTCTGCGGCCGCCGGGCCTGGGCCGTCCCGTCTTGGGCTCCTCCGTACCTGGCCCCGACAGTGTGGGGTCCCTGCTAGATCCAGTTCCGGGGGCCCTTCCTGCCTCCGCGATGTTGATGGTCGGGCAGCGCGGCTCGGGCTTGTCGCTCGTATAGGGGAGTGTGGTACGGTTTTGGGGGGGGGCTGTTCTTCCGCGGCTGAGGGGACTGTTTGGCTTCGGCCTTGTTGGCAGGTAATGGCGTGTCCCCGGGTTTGGGAGGGTGTTGTGAGCATGGAGGATACTGCCGGGTTGGGGAGACTGGACGGAGTGCTGCCCAGTCTAAAGGATGTCGCTGGGTTTGGGGGTGTCGCTAGGGTGGGACTTCGGACATGCCTCCGGCTTCCAAGGTGCTGCCAGTGGGGAGGTGTACTAGGATTTGGGCAGTGCTGCCCGGTGTTTCTGGTTTGGGAGTGCTGCCAAGCTGGGTGTGGGACAGAGAGACACTTGTGATTAAGGCAGAGCAATTGTCCGGGTGACACGGGGGCCTGTGCCACCTGGATTTATCCCCGCTGCTCCGGCAAGTGCGGGAGGGCTTGGTCGGCAACTGCCGGAGAAAGCTGTGTTTGCTTGCCCAGCTTCTCGACCTCGTTGCCTGCCTCCACTCGGCTCAATTTAAGATCTGGTTTCCCCCGTGATGTTTATTCAGCCCTTCTTTTGGAATCTGCTTGCCGGTCCCCAGAGAAAGGAGTTTAACCTGTGGCCAGGCCCGGAGCTGGGTGTCTCTGACAGAGCTGCTGGGAACAATTTTGTTAATGGCACATAGGAGCCGCAGCAAAGGAGCAGATGTGTGTCCCCTTTCTCTGATCTGTTGAAAGCAGCTGAACACCCATGCCCCTGGTACAGCATCAGTACCAGCAGTGCATCTCCTATGGTGCCAGTGTGGCCATGTTGCACCCTCTACCTGAGCATCTGGGCTGTTTAGCAGCTCGGGTAGCAAAGCTGTCCACCCTTGGGAAGAGCTGAGGGCACTCTCTGCCACTTTTTGGTGTTTTCAACTTGTCCTGACAGAGGTGAAATCAAGACATTCACTTCTAGAGTACTTTCAGGATTTTTCTGTCTGCTCGGCTTTATTAGTAACAATGTATTTCTGTGCTTTTGTTTTATTCCTTGTTTTGTGTCTGTGATGCAGATCATTCAGGGCCGTTAATCCAGGCTGTTCTGGTGGTTTTGGTCAGCAGTGTTGCAGGAGGGACACTGGGCAGTGCTGCTCCACTGCTGGATACTGAAAGGTAGCACTGCGGGAGGAGCTTTAGGAAGTCCTTTCCTGAGTCCAGCAGAATTGCAAGTGATATTCTGCTGGTGGAGTTGCTGTAGCACTCATGTCAGTTGGCGAATTCACTAAGTTCTCTTGAGTTCACCTGAGTTTCTGCTTTGTATGAGATTGCCATCAAACTTTTAAATCCTCCAGCCTTTGCTCCCATTGCACCTTCCCGTTACTTCATATGTCACAAAGTGGTTTGACAGGTGACTGTCTAGTGAACAAGAGAGACTTCCATAACAGTTGGCAATCAGAAACAGGAGAGGGATGTAAGCTAACATTTCTAAGCTGGATGGGACTAGCAGCTTGGCTTTATTGTTTCTGTCCTGGCATAGCTCAGATCAGCTCTGATAGTATTTGCATTCTAGTGATACCAGAAAAGGCCACGAATCTTTAGTCTTGTGGTACCTTTTCACCTGCAAACACTTCTGTATACTCCTACCTGTGTCTGCTTTTGTCCCTGTCAAACAGAAAGTGGGTTTTTTTGCTTTGTAGTCAGTGATACTCTTGTAGTGCAGTTCATCTGTATTTGTCTCATTCCTTCTGCCTCTGTCTATATTTAGGGTAGTGGAAAATTTAATTCCCTGATAAAAGATGGACCAGGTGCCTGTTCTTGTCCTAAAGAATACAGTGTGGGAGAGAAAGGCATGTGTCTCATCAGGACATGAGTATAAGTGCAGTGTGGTTGCCAGTTGCAGCGGTGTTGGGCAGTGGTGGTAGAGGTAGCCCTGTGCTGGCTCAGTGCTTCTGGCTCAAACTTGGTGCAAAGGTTGTCTGAGTTTCTGGCTTGGTTTTGCTTGTGCCTTTGGTTGGAGTGGGGTCTATGTGGGTGTCTGGAGTGTGATTTAATGCCTTTTGAGCTGTTGGAGAGGCAGGCCTGAGAGCAGAGTTGGCAGTGTGTTCTTGTATGATGTCATTAGTGCAAGGACTCTGACTATTTTTTAGCTTATCCCTGTTGTTTAATCCAGGTACCTCAACCTCCAAAGAAGGGAGAAGCTTAAAGGCAGCATCCCTCCCCAGCAGCTTTTGTTCTAGGCATCTGCCTGTCTTATGTGCACTCTGGAAGTGGCAGCTGTGAAGAATGACGTCAAGAGGTGCTGGGACTGCTTTCTCGAGGAAGAACTACAGGCTGAGCACCGAGCCAGAGAAGTCCAAGGTCACAGGTATGGACGCATAATGTGCTATGTAAAAGCAGGACCACTGGATCAGATGTGTGCCTCACTTGAGATCAGTCGCCTTCCATTTGCAGTTACCTTGCTGATGTAAGGTGTGGTGGGGCTGAAACTGAGTAGATCCCTGAATCGGGATGAGATTTTGGGAAGGATGTTCCTGTAGTACTAAAGACTCCAGAAGCTCGTGGCTCAGTGTCCTTTCTTTGGCTTTCTCTGAGGCTGGAGAATGTTGTGTCGCCTGTCTTTGTCCCATCTGATTCAGGGAGCTCGTCCCTCGAGGTCAAGCAGCTTGTCAAAGTTCTCAGATTGATCATTTTCTGGGAAATTGTGGTACCTGCTAGTCAGTCTGTTTTCTGTTGGACTCCATGGTCCACCTTATAGTGGTGCTTTTGACAACACAAATCTGGCATTTGAGTGCACTGTTGAACCCAGAAATAAAGGATGTTGCATCAGTGTGACACTAGGGATTGTTTTGCAGAGGGAAAGCTGAAGTGAGGTGTACATCATTGAAGAGGGCTGCGGTTTAGATAAGATGAGCTGCATCTACAAGCCTTTCTATCTTGGCATATTGTAGTACAATTTAAATATGTAGATACTTAAGACCTCCCAGGTATGAATAGGACATCACAAATTGCAGTAGTGATAAGGGTTTGAATTAGTTGGAAATTAAATTGAATTCTTGTGTCTAGCTTTTGGAGTTACTTTGTCTGTAAGTAGAACAGAGGGTTGCTGAGGCCGTAGTTCCACCTGTGAGGACCACATTTTAGCCTCCTATATTGCTATTGTAGATCAGCTGAAATTGAAAAGGAAAGCCCTTGCTGTGGAGATGCACCCCACAGTGCTGGGGCAACAGCGAAAACAGTAAAGCGGTGAATGACTTCTTGACACTGCATTTCCCATCGTGTTGATCTGCAAACCCCAACATCTTTTTCCTATAGTTAACCAGTTTGTTGCGTGCACATGAAATTGATGTTTATCTCCCGAATTCCCAAGCTTATTGCCTTCTGTTTTTCACAAGGGATTGTGAACAGCAGGCTGCTGAATGATTACCTGCACCGTGTCTTTACCAGTGGTGATGGGAACCAGCCTGCAGCTGCTTACAGGTATTCAACTTCTCATTCACTAGGTGGCAAGTGATGCTGTATCAGTCCCCAGATAGACAGCACTGTGGTGAGAGGAAAAATCTTTTAGTGCCACTCAGCGATCTTTGTCAAAAGCACAGCAACACTGTGTTACAGAACTGGCTCTTGAGTCTTGTCCTTTGATAGTTTTTTAAATTGCAAGGCTTGCTAGGAAGGATCCTTCAGATTTTTTTGCATAAGAAAGCTCATGTAGAAAATCAGTAGGTAATATTTCTGAAAGAAACAGGCAAGTAGGCATTCACCTCATTGTTTCTTTTCCCTCTTTACCTGTAAGGAAGTGCAAAACACAGGTTTTAGGTACAAGAATGAAAAACGCATTGTCAGTGCCCTGTAAACTAAAGGCAAGGCTCTTACTGATACATGGAATACCATACAGTTCTCAGACTGTGGAAGTCTACTTAGGGTCACTAAAGGAGAAGAAAGATGAAATTCCTGTTTAGTGTCTGTTTTCTTCTGTTTGTTTTCAGTACTCCTTCACTCTGTAGCTCAGAAGTTTTGTAGGTTTTGATGAGAGGAATTTCCCCTGTGTTTAGCTTCTTTGCCAGAGGCAAGTCAGACAGGTTCAGGGCAGGAGTGTGGTAGAGTGAGGCAGGCATGTAGCTGCTGCTGGTTGGTGCTGCTGCAGAATGGCTGGGGTCACGTTCCATGGGCTATACTTAGCAGTGCCAGCTCAAATGTGAGCTCAGAGCTCATTGAGCTAAAAATAGCTCTTGGCCCTCTACACTCTTAGTGAGCTAGGGTTGTGGCGGGGGGGAGACAAAGTGGGTCATGTTACTTTGCCATGAGCTCTCCTGCACAGCATGCTTTGGAATATTCCATCTGCCTGAGCTTTTTGATTTCCAGTATTTCTAATTTCCTTGGTGATTTATGACTTGAAATGACAGAATTAATAGTTTGTTGGACTAGCCTCAGTCTTTTTTCCTGCCTTCCACCCTTTTCCCTGGACCTTGCTATTTGGTAGAAAGCCCAGTAGCTGTCAAACAGGTCTCGAAAATAACATTTGCCATATGAGAGCAACTTTCATGGTATGACATCTTGTCTTCAGAGGCCTGAATTCCTCATAGAGGAGCTCACTGCAGATGTGTCTCTGACCATCTTGTGCTCTTCTAACCTTCCAGAACTCCTTCTCCATGCTAGCTACTGATTAAGCTGCTTTGCTGAAACCATCCTCTCTCACATCAACCGAAACTGACACTTTGATTCCACTTATGTGTATCTTTACATCCATCAGGCTTTCAAAATATTTCTCATCACAGTCTTAAGGAAACCCCTAGTTCTGGAGAATTGGGAAGCTGTTCCACAGGTAGCTTTGGAAATGGTAAGCAGGGCAGGAAGAGCTAGTGACTCCCACAGTAAAAGGAGGTCTTGCTGGGGTGCCTCAAAGACGTGCAATTGTGTTGTTCTGTGTATCCATGGGAGACTTGGAAAGGGAGAGAGCATGAGGTGGGAATGTTTGATGCTTTTACAAAGCTCTTTGGGACAGTATAATGGTAAGGTGGCTGTGCTGGTGACTGGACAGTGAAATGGTCTATGAAACTCAGTGTAGGGAAATACAGAGGGATGTATTGAAAGGGGAGCTGCCTCAGCATCATGTGTAAAATGATGGGCCCTCGTCTGATTTCTGCTGCATAGAAGTGAGATTGGACTGGGAATATGAGGTCAGAAAAAGAAAATAGGAAGTTAGGAACTGCTGGGAAAGGAATGTAGGATAAGTGAAGTCAGTATGCCACTGGACAAATTTGTGGCTTACCCTTACCTGGAGTATCGTGTAGTTCTGGTCTCATCAACTCCAAAAGGGTATAGAGCTGCAGAGATTTTGAGGATGGGTAAGAGCAGGTCAGGTGTCTGGGATGACTCTTGTACAAGAACAGCTATGTAAAGTAGCCTTGAAAAGAAAAAACTAGGAGAGGGCAGTATGAGAACTTTATCTAAAACGGTGATCCAGAGGGAGGCCATGAGAAGCTTCTCTTCTCTGTTGGCAGCAAATTCCTCAGGTTTATGACAAAAAACACACATAACAATTTTCTGGTTCATGTCCTGCAGCACAGGACTGTGGAGACATGTGTCTGGGCTGCAACTGTTCTAAAGCTTGGAGGCAGTTTTCTGAAGTGCTCCTGTGGATATTTATTTCCTAGAAAGCATCTGACCTTCCAGAACCTGCAGGAGCACCTCGACCGGTTGCTAGCAGAGGAGAATGGCTCTGAAGACAGTCGAGGTAGGAGACACTGAGCAGGTGTCCAATTTGTGCTTCTGCTTGTGCTGCTTAATTGGGGAGGCAAGTTGTATCATGAAGGGCGTCCCCTGAGTGAGTGTTCTGCCCTGATGTGCTCTAATTTCTCATACCTTTAAATTCTGCTCGTGAGAGCCTCAGGTCTGCTTTCTAATGAAGAAAGAATATTTCCATGTAAAACTGCCTAGAAAAGCAGTTTGGGGGCAAACGTTGGGGGTGTTTCACTGGTAATAATGTGCAGATCCGTTGCTGTGACCCAGCAGTGTGCAGTGCTACCCCTGGGGGAAAAATGCAGAGGCTTGTTCACACTTTTTATATACTGGCATTCACTTAGGGCTCAGACTGCTGCCTGCATTCTTGCTAGCGTCTGTTTCCATGAGTTAGTCAGGATGTAGCAGGATGCAACCTGGTCCTCTCCTAAAAAGAGAAATTTCTCTTGCTGGCTGCTCAGAGTTTGCTGTAGTCTTTGAATTTTGCCAAAGTAAAATTTTCAGGCAATATGGAAAATCTGACATATAACCTGAATGCTGCATAGCTAAGACCTTGTGTGTTGCTGTGAAAACTTCCTATTCAATCTCAATGGTGTCTCCTTTCCTGAGGTTCTCTTAGTCTAATGTGAGTAACACTGTTTTAGTCTTCCTTCACTGTAGTGGAACTCAGATGCTGTTGTCCAGCTGGAGGGATTCATCAGGTGTCCTGTTAAATCCTGCACAACTTTCCCTAAGAGATTTTCTGTAACTCTTGTTTCAGATCAGGTAGTGGAGGGCCGGCTTGGCCCCTCTACTGTGGTGCTGGACCACACTAGTGGGTTTGAGGGGCTCCTACTGGTTGACGATGACTTACTTGAGGTGAGTGTGATCCTGGGTGTAGCAGAAAATGGTCTTATGGGACTAAAAGCACTTTAGGCTTCTTGATTTGTTCTTTGGTAACAGATCCCTGTCTCCAGCTTTGTAGCATGTTGTGAATGGAGTCTACCCAGGAAGCTGCAGTATCCTGAAGGAAATGAGCTCTCCTGGGAAAAGGTCCAGCAGTACCCCTAGGTCTCAGCTCTGAGAGGAGCTGCAAGGAAGTGAGAAGATTACCCTAGCCCAAGGGCTTACTTGAAGAGCTTGGCTAAGCAGAGGAAAAACCAGGAGCCAGCCTTCCTGTCCCTCCCTCCAGCAGCCTGCCTCTTCCTTCCTTCTGGTCTTCCCTAATGGTGGCAAGAGGCTGAAGCTGAGGCTTTCCTTTCTTCTTTGTTTTCACTAGGCCCCTGCTTGCCCCTTAGCTGATGTTCCTTACACAGAAAATCAGCTGAAAGAATCCACTGAAATTTAATCCTTTCACCTCTTCACCAAGCACACACATCCCATCCCTCTGTGGTTATTGCCTTCTTAATCCAAGTATCCTTTACCTCTAGCAGAGGAAACTGCTCTGGTCTCCTCTTTCCTGTTAACCACATGCTGTGGGTAACCTCAGCTGTACCTAGAACTTGCCCTGTATCAGTTCAGACTGCCTTGTTTGTGAATTCCTTGTGGCTGCCTTCATCTCTTCTTCATGGTATATCCTGAGATTGAGAGAGTTAAGAGTCAGCAGGGTTCTTTTTCTTGGCAGCATTTTACCTGCAAGTCCTGCCAGTCACCTGGACACCTTGAATTTAAAACTTTGTCCTACCATGTCCAGGATTCAGGCTTCTTTCCCCTATTATAGTCACTTTTGTTTACCTGTCACCATTCTCTGAGAACCTGTCTGCCACCATGTTACCCCTGTACTGCTGCCATGCTGCATGGTCCTCTGGGGTTTATCAAGTATGGATGAGCTTTGGGAAGGACCTGGATGATTCCCTAGGGCCTACTGGCTCCGAGTACAGCTGCTAGGATGGAGACAATGTTCTATCCCTTCTCTGTGTTTGCAAATAGCTTTCCATCTTGCTATTTTGAGGGCTAGGATGCAGGGAATGGGTAGGGCTGAGCAAACCTGCTTTTCTGCCTGACTTTAAAGTATCTTCTGTTTGTTGTTCCAGGTGATTGGCCACAGTAACTTTGGGTCCATCAGGGCCACAACATGTGTGTATAAAGGTAAGGAGATACGTAGTGATGCTTTGAGAAAAGACCTTGGGAAGAATGTGTGGAGAGTTCTACAACTAGAGAACTTGGGAAAGCTTGAGTATGTTCCAGATCTTGAGTTGTCTCTTCCCCAGTTCATTCACTGGCTTTCCCAGGAAGTCAGAAGGATGGACAATTGTGTGATGTCAGAGGGAAGAGGTAGAGAGGGGATGCTGGGGCTGTCCTGAAGTTCCTTCATGTGCCACACTCTTTTCTGTGGGAGCAGTGTCGGGTTCTGCCTCTCTAGCAATGAGGCAGGCAGCATGCACTGATGGTGTCTCTTTTTCTTCCAGGGAAATGGATTTATGAAGTGCTCATCTCCTCCCAGGGACTCATGCAGATTGGCTGGTGTACTCTCAACTGCAGGTTTAATCAGGAGGTACTGTCACTGCTGTATGTGCCACAGGGCTGCTCTGTGTTCCTCCACTGCTTTTTAGGTCAGTGTGGAGCATTGCATTGGTGCTGTGCTCCTGCCCTGCTGGTTTCTTGTGCCCAGCATGTGCACTGTAAATGCTGGGTCTGCTGTTTTCAAAGCCCTCACTAGCCTGTGGTCTGTGTTCACAGGATGGTGCACAGTGGGAAAGCCTTGCACAGTGGGCATGTGACTGTGATCTGGCTGCTGCTGCTCTGTGTTGTCTTCCAGATGATGTCTTCTCCAGAGGGTGTGTGGGTCTGCAGTGCCGGCAGCCTGTCTCTCAGGATGGCCTTCAGCAGCTGGTGCTAGGGGGCTTTTTAGCCCAGGAGAGGCAGCTCCAGGCCAGCTCTTCTCAGGCAGCGTGTGGGATGTTTGATGCTGGGAAGGGATGTCAGATGCAGAGTTTCACTAACTTGCTACTCTGCAACATGTGAGAGAGAAAGTGCTGAGCATCCTAGGGGGCTGCCGAGACAGAATTTGAAAACGTGGGATGCCAGTACTCTTCTTCTGCCTGAAAAATTAGTAGGGGATGGTGAATTTCCCTTGAACCAAAGATCACAGGCCATTGAATGCACTGCTAGAGTGAGGGCTTTTCCCAGACATAGTATGTGTGCTGTCAGTTGCTCTATCTGTCTGCTGATCTCCCTATTAAAGCTGCTCTTGCAATGAGAAGGATCCTCTATGCTTGGTCTGGTCTGAGTCTTCTCTTCTGTGCTTTGTGCAGGAAGGAGTTGGAGATACACCAGATTCATACGCATATGATGGCAACAGGGTGCGCAAGTGGAACGTGACTACTACCAACTATGGCAAAGTGAGTAGCTGTCCTCCCAGGAACAGGATGCAGAGCAGAGAGAAGAAAGCAGGAGGCTCCTCCTTCTTGTTGGATTCTGTTGGGCCTTATGAAATGCCCTGAAGCTGTGCCCCTTTGCCTCAATGTTCTTGGGGAGGCTGTGTGCCAGCAATTCTTTGTACCTTAGGGGTGCTGGACATGCTATGTGTGTGCTCTGTTCAGCAGTCCCTGCAGACTGATTCCCAGCATAGTGCTGCTGTTGGCCTCTGGAAGGCTCTGGTTTGCTGTAGCACGTCGTAGTGTTGGGATATTTGATTTTCTGCATGTTCTTAGTGCTGGGGAGGGGAAAGATCCCAATCCATGGCTTATGTGCAGCATTCAAAAGTGTTTGAAAATGCTGTATAAGCTGTGGTGAGGAGAAACTCTCTTGTTCAACTCTGAATGACAAGGAATTGCTTGGGCATCGGTCTATTTTCTGATGCGGGAACACCCTGAACTGATGTTTAACCTTTTCTCTCCCTTTTCTGCAGTCCTGGGCAGCAGGAGACATTGTCAGCTGTCTCATAGACCTTGATGAGGGCACCATTGCTTTCTGCTTGTAAGTGCCTTTGTCTGGTTCTCTGTTTTGTTGATGTCTGTGTGTAACATAAAGGTTTCCTCACTGCTCAGCAGGATGCTAAGCCCTATTTCTGCCCCCTCACCTTTTAAGTTTCGTGGTAGCAGAAACCATCTGTAAATGAACTGTTGTGTGTCCTAAGGCAGGAGCTCTTGTCAGAAAGACATTCAAGTTACAATATCTAAGTAAGGCTTGCTGGATTTTGGAGGGGAAGGCATCTCCCACGATGCTTAATACTACAGCTTTCTAAGCCACACTGACCGCTTTAGTGGCCAGTGTGGACCTTGACTATCCTAGATTCACAGGGAGCTATGGAAACGCTGATAATCTCCAGCTTCCAGCTCCTATCCACAATGAGCAAAGGCCAGACTGAGTTCCCTGACTCTAAACTACAGCCTGCAACCAATCAGCTGGGATTGAAAGCTGTTAGATGCTTCTTGTCATCTTCTAGACAAGAGCAGATTGAAAGCATTGTTCTTTTGTTTCCATTCAAATGAATGTGACCAGAAATGTCATTTGCCTTTAAAATGCCCTGCTGGTTAGTTAACTGCTAAAGATTAGGATTGTTCTTGAACCTGGGTGGGCTCTGCATGTTGTGCAGACTCTTGTGCCCTCCTGTGCCACCACATGAAAACTGGGCTGCTGCTGTGCTTTCCCTGGCTGTGACGTTTGTATGTGTGCCAGGTTAAGAATGACAGGAGGCACCATTGTCTGATATGTCTGCGTTGGCAAATTGCTGAGGGGGGGAGGGCAGATACCTGGATTGCCCAGGTAACCTCGTACCCCTCATACTGTGACTAAAATCCTGTGGCTTTTCCTTCTTTCAGGAATGGCATATCTCTGGGAACAGCTTTTGATAACATCACCAGGGGTGCTGGAATGGCTTACTTCCCTGCCATCAGCCTCTCCTTCAAAGAGTCTGTTGCTTTCAACTTTGGAAGCCGACCACTCCGATATCCTTTAGGTGTGGGGAGAGGAGGTCTAAAGGGAGAAGAGCCTGTCCTGTGACCATCTTTGGAGGCTGTAGAATATACATTCCTGACTGCCCTTCACTTGTTGACACTTGTGTCAGAAGCAGGGTCAAAGAGAGAAGAACCAGATACCCCCTTGGCTGGAACAGAACAGGGCACACCAACATCAGTGCTGGTCCTGGATGGTTTCTGAAATTAAATTTGCTTTCAGATTCAAATCAACAGCTACTGCTGCAGCTGAGGGCTGCCTGTTCCCAGGCCTTCAGATCTCGCAAAGATCTCCCTCTCCAATTTTTGAAACCCCGATGCTTCTGAGCTGCTCAGCCTCTTGGTGGCTGATGTCTGCTACCTCCCAGATGCAGGGGATCTCCAACATGGCATTGGCATTGCCTACTGCCTTCCTGTTCAAATGCTGCAGCTCCTGTCAGAGCAGTCCTGGATGTGCCTGCTGATAGCTGTAGTGGGGGTTCCTGTTGGTCTTGCTGATGTGAGCAGAAGTGTGGTGTGAAATGCTTGCTGCCTACAAGGTTGAGGAAGTGAGGATAAGAGCTTGTGGCTTATCATCCATTTAGAAGGCTCTGTGGTTTGAACTGTGACTGAGACATGGGTGGGTATAAAGTAAAATAGAAACAGTCTTTTCCTTGCACAAACAAAAGTCTTGCAAGGATCAGATTGCATTTCACCTTAACCCTTGCCTACTTATCCGGTGGAAGGTTACCGTCCCTTGCAAGATCCTCCAGTTGCAGACCTAGTGAAGGCTCGCAAGCTGCTAGGCTACTTGAAGAATGTGATCCACACTGGGATAGATGTGACGGTAGGGTGATGGCTCTGCCTGGGCTTGTGGGGCACCATGCCCCATGGGAAATGTGGCTCTCCTTCTCAGCACATGCTGGCAGCACGGTTGTGTCCATACACCTGAGAGGCTAAACGCTTATGTGCTTTCGCATCGGGGGGGTGTGTCCTTGGAGCTCTTGGGCTCTCAGGATACTAGGCTTTGTTGTTTTCAGTCCTATGAAGTGTTGTTCCCAGGATGCAGGAGGTCATACTTGTCAGAGCTGGAACTGCTGGATTTGATTTTGCAGCTGTGAAAGTTCACATCCTAAACTTTTTATTGATGTCTTGGTGCAGCGATGTGGTGAAATTCTGGCAGGTCTCCCTTGAGAACTGCTCTAACTGTGGCACTGTTCACTAGAAGCCTTTTTTTTTTTTTTTTTTTACTGCTAGGGTAAGAGATTTGCTCATCCTCAAAGCACAGGGAATGCCAGCCATCTGCTCTCATCTTGGCTTGATTGGAGGCCTGCTTTACTAATTGACCTCCTCTGTAGGGATTCCCATTGACAGACAATCATGTAGATGTCAACCCTTTTGGAGAAACATTGTCAAAATCGCTGCATGTGGCTGATAGTAACTGACATCTGGACTGCACTGCAGCTCTCCAGAGGCATGGGCCTGGCTGTTTTGCCGTCCTCACTTCCTATGGTCAAGTTTTTTACTGCAGTCAGGTGTGGGACAGCAAACAGTGGCTGCTCCAATCCTCTGGTTCATGCAGTTGATTATGGTGGATTGGGCCGGATCCAAGACGTGTCTTTTTCTGGGTTTGTCATTGCAGGAGGGGAAGCTGGTGGAGAAGGACACATCCATGTGGCAGCTGCAGGGAGAACCCACAGTGCTGATTACATTAGCCCACATCTTCAACTATTTCTCCCCTCTTATGGTGAGTTTCGCCTGCCCAGTGCAAGCCTCTCTAGGTGTTTGTTATTGTGCTTGCACCTGTAAGGGGAGGTAAAGCTCAGCTTCTGCTGCAAAGAAACCTTGCCTTGGGGAGCTGTTGACCTGACTCTCCATCTGCAGTGCAAGGTGTACCTGGTAGAAGATGTACTCATGACCTTCCTGTTGAGCATCCTTGAGCGTGGAGGGGCTGTGGAGGCCCACCCCCTTATTCAGCAGCTACTGGATCTCATGTGGCTTCTTATGGAGGTGAGTTGCTGGAGTGCTGGTTCCTTCCCAGAGATGACATGGAGAGCCTGGGAGGTGCTGAGGACAGAAGCCTTCCCTAAAAAATGCTGATAGTGATCAGCTTTGTTTCCTTCTTGGTGACAAGATCCCTTGTTTGTGGTAGACTACCTTCTCACCTCACTCACACAAGTGCTGCTTCAGAGCCAGGGAATGAGGCTTGAATGAGAGTAATGGATAATGGTGATGCTGGCAATGATCTAACAAAATCTTTGTAAGCTTCCCCTGCTGCTAAAGGGACTAGTGATGTTGAATAACTTCCTGCTTCTGGGAACATCAAATGTGTCAATAAGAAATTAGTTGTCTCTTGGATCTTAATACTACTTACGTGACTGTGAAGGTCTTAAATACCTCCCTGTGCCCCCGGAGATGGATGAGAGCATGCAAGGCTGGGGCAGAAACAGACACTGCACTCTTGCCACCTCCAGCTTCCTATGCCCCTTTTTGTCCAAGCTGGATGAGGTTACTCTTTCCAGGGACACTTGTCTGAGGCAGTCTTTGCTAGCCATTGGGAAGCTGGTGATGCTGGAGAGCTGAGGTGGTTACAGAGCTAGATCTGCTTGGAGACAGCATGTCTGTCCTTCAGGGTGACAATTAAGAGATAAAGGAACTGGCCCAGTCAGCTGCCATGCAAAGCCTCATTGAAACATGTCATGACCCCCTCAAACTCATCATCTCAGAAGTGAAGCTGAACATCCAAGTTGGGCTGCTGTGTTAGTGGGAGAGTTGTTTCTTGTCCTGCTGGCTGACTGTGAGACAACTCTTCCATTGTCACATTTACACAAGAGTAGCTTCTTTCCTTTGTGGGTTGATTCTGCTGACTCTCTGGGTTGGGTATCTTCAGGTGGTACAAAAATGGGTGACTGAGTCCTACTAAATACAACCAATGACTTGGGGTTTTGCAGATGACTTCTGGGTTGGTTTTACTAGTGTAGAAACTGTGTTCCTGCAGCAAAGTGATGGCACCATCTTCTTCTTAGCCTTTCCTGTGGAGTCAGGTGAAAAAATACTGTGGGTTCAGAGCAGCTGCTTTTTCAGTTCAGAAGTGAATGCTTCCTTCCAAGGTCACAACTCCGGGAGGTGCAGCTATTCCCAACTCTGTGCTGCTGTTTTTCACTGTTGCGTGTTTTCTCAGGAGTATGAAGTGCACGAGTGCCTCAAGCAGCTACTGATGTCCTTGTTGCGGGCTTACAGGTTCTCCCCCATCATCCCAGACTTGGGATTGCAGGTGAGTTGTGCTTCTGAATGCCCAGGAATCTGTGACTAATGAGCTTCTGTTCTGTCCTCTTGTGCAGAGGGGCACAATAGTTTGGATTTTGGAATTGCTTAATCTGAAGAGGGCAGCTGTGTGTCACTGTACTGACTGGAGAGTTGTATGCTCTTCTGTAGATGGAGTCACTTTTGCTTCTCCTGTTTCCTTAGATTCACTACCTCCGGCTCACCATTGCAGTCCTGAAGCATGAGAAATCCAGGAAGTACCTACTCAGCAATGTTCTGTATCCTTTGTGTCTCCTCTGGGCTCAGTTCTCCCTGCCTTCAGTGATGGAGCCAAGGAGATTATTTCACAGATCTGCATGTCCTGGGAGGCCAAAGCCATCCTGTCTTTGGGAGGTCATTTCTAATTTCCGGAGTCTCCTCTGCCTGCCTGACACCACTGTGCTCACAGACCTACTTTAGGGGGGAGGGGTAAGCAGTGTCATATAGTTCACATCCTACTAACAGAGGATTCTGTTTCTACCCAGCTAACCTCTCCAGTGTCCCTAGGGCAAAGCCACTTTCAGAGCAGTGCACCTTTGGGCAGACGCTGTGGTAATTATGTGGGGCTTCTCCTGGGAGAAAGGGGCTCTGGGTCTTGCAGAGCTGGGAGCAGTTGTTTGGAAAGGGGCCTATCAGCACAGCTCTGGAAAGCTGGCCTGTACCTTCTCCCCACTAGCATCTGTGCTTGCTTTAACTTGGCCACAGCTTCGATGTGCTTCGTTCGGTTGTGTTCTTCTACATCAAGAGCCCGCTGCGTGTGGAGGAGGCTGGTTTGCAGGAGCTCATTCCCACCACATGGTGGCCAAACCGCTTCACCAAAGAGGTGAGTAAGGGCACATCCACTTAGATACTGAAGAAATGTTGTGGCCTGCTGTGCCCATCATTTTCCGGCTGAGGAGATTGGACTGCCCATGGTTCCGGCAGCCTTAGCTCTAGTGGAGCCTGCTGAACTGTGTGAGAGCTTTAGCTTCTGCCTTGCCCTGTCATCTTTATTGTCCCTTTAGAGGGGATGATTGGGATGTGTTGCTCAGGACCGGGGAAAGGGACAGTTTTCTATGGCAATAGATTTGGAAGGGAACCTGACAGTATCTAAAGAACTGCAGATTGGCTTAGGTGTCCTCAAAAGATCTCCTGCCCCTACTTGTTACAAGGCCAGGGAAGGCCTGTTCAGGTGAGCTGCCAGCTGCAGTCACATACTGGCACATTGTTTAAGGGAGTTCCTGCTCTCTGTTTGGGACAACATTTTACCCTTGCAGTGATCTCCTGCTCATCGGTGTCTGTCCCCCAAGCAGGGCAAGGAGAGCAAGGATGTGAAGGAGGAGAGTGCTGAGGAGAGGCTGAGGCGACGGGCGTATGAACGAGGCTGCCAGCGGCTCAAGAAACGCATTGAAGGTCTGAGGAAGGAGAGAAGTCAGCAAGATGCTGTCTCTTTTGTGCAGCCGGCGGGGACCAGCCCCTGCGCTGTTTACCGACCCCTTCACCAACCAAAGCCCAGCTCTGTTCTTGGCAGCACAGGCTGTGCTGCAGAGGCAAGGGCCAGCCATACCATAACCTGGTGGAGGGCTGTAAGTGCCAGGACCTCAGTGCATAGACCTGCAGCAGCACACCATGGGGCACAGTCAAAACAAATCTCCCCTTTTTAAGAACATTGTTAATGAGCCGTGCGTGAATTTATTGCTAGGTGTTGGAGGAGAAAGTTCTCAGTGATGGCATTGCCTCTCTGCTAGCACTAGTTGTTCCTGGGCCCCCTCTGCTGAGGAGGCAGCCTGTCTCCATGGGATGGGGGACTGCAGTTGGGGTTGGCATGGGTAGCTGCTGTCCAGTATGTGGTTGCTGATGGCAGCCATGTGTCTCCATTTTAGTAGTGGAAGGTCTCCAGGTTCAGATTCTGAAGCTATTGCTGAACAACAAGGACAGAGGAGGGGTGAGTGCTCTGTGGATCTTTTGCTACAGTATCTCCATGTTATGGGACCTGTAATGCCTAGATTTACCATCTGCTTTTCCTCTTGCCAGGGAGAAGCCTCCAGATACATCTTCCTAAACAAATTCCGCAAGTTCCTTCAGGAAAATGCTAGCAATAGAGGGGTAAGTCAGAGGGCCAGGCTTCCTGCAAACCTTGTGTTGAGAGCTCTCTGGTCCCTTCAGGCTGGGAGCTCTGCCCTCTTGGCTGGGTGCTTCCAGCAGTTGATCAATTGAGATCTAGATACAGCAGGGAGTGGGGTGGGAGAAAGAATTTGAGGGTAGAAACCAGGTAGTTTATCCAAGTCCTCTGTAGTGATTAATAGGA
Organism: Ramphastos sulfuratus; assembly: GCA_013399055.1. Taxonomy (NCBI): domain Eukaryota; kingdom Metazoa; phylum Chordata; class Aves; order Piciformes; family Ramphastidae; genus Ramphastos; species Ramphastos sulfuratus. The sequence continues at coordinate 16,318 of WBNM01004292.1, forward strand.
AAGTGGCCCTTGGGAATAGCCTTAGAGGAGAGCTGAATGTCCTAAAACCTCTTGTGGAGCATAGCTGTGGAGTGCCCTGCCACAGCTGGGCTGCTGGCTTTGCCATCCTCCTGAATGCCTGGGTGAAGACTGTTGTTCTGGCTGTAGATCAGACTGCTGCCCTACAGCTTTGGGAGGTAGGTGTCTGCTATTGCAGGAAACACTTTCTTACCTGCATCTCCATTTTCACCATGAGCCTCATCTTTGATGGTGGAGCACATGGTATTCATCTTCCTCTGTCAGACCAACTGCTTGTTTCAGTGCCCAGGATTTTAGAGGTGGAAATTGATGGTAGGCAGCAAGGCTGAGCACTGTACCAGTGCTGGAAGCTAGAGATGCTTGCAAGGCTGAGAACACAAAGTTTATGCCTGCCTGATGTGGCCACTGGAACTAGGATGCATTTTCACACCTGCCCTGATGGCTTGAACTCTCATTCTTGCCCTAGAATTTGACTGTGTTGTGCCCACCAGAGTACATGGTGTGCTTCCTGCACAGGCTTATCGCTGCTCTGCGTTTCTTCTGGGATGGCCACAAGGTAAAGACTCCTGCCGCACTGAGCAGTGAAGGTAAGGCTTGAAGGAGCAGCTTTGAAGTAATTTCTGTGGTTAGGGCAAGGTTTACCTCTTGAAAGTGCTCCCCAGGATGCTGGAAATTGGGTGCTTGAGCATTCTGTCGCCCTGTGTCTGTAGTTTCCAGTCACCCTGGGAAGCTCCTGTGTGGAGAAGTAGTCCAGTTAGCATCCAGACCTGAGACTTGCAGAAGGCAACCTGTACTGTTTGCTAGCTCTGCTTGCGTGCTCTGAAACGAAGGCAGTACTGATTGTGGATCTATAGAGGGGCAACTCAGTGATCCCATAGTGAAAGTTTAGGGGAAGACCTTTGCCTGTTTTGTGGTTCCCAGACTATGGGATTAAGGGGAAGGCAAGTCAGTTGCGCAGTTGCTTTCTCACATTCAAACTTTGTCTTTCCTGTCCTGCCACGATCTGCTTGGCATTCCCTTTTTTTACTTTAGACTGACTTTTTCTCTGGATTCAGGAAGTCCCCCTGTGGGACTGAGACAGAGCTAGAGTAGCCAGGTGGAGAGCTGCCGAGTTTTTCCATGATCCAATTTCCCCCAGTGACTGTGACTGGGAGAGTTATTAATGGCCAAGAGTTGCTCCTGTTTCTGCCTGGATCTAACAATGCCTGCTTCATTGTGGAAATCACCTCTGCCTTAATGGCTTGTGTATTTGTGACAACAAAAGTTGTCAATGAAGGTTGGTCCAGGCTGGGCCATGGAATTTGTCATGGGGGGCCTTACATGTGTCCTATTCATGGGACTCATGGGAAAAGCAAATCTCCTCCTCAATTTCAGAGGCTTATGTTCCCCCTCAACTGTTCTATAATGGGAAGGTGGATTATTTTGACCTTCAGCGACTCGGAGGTCTCCTGTCTCATCTTAAGAAGACTTTGAAAGGTAAGCGCTGTTATTTCCAATGCCTTCATCCAGGTCCTGCCTGGATTTCACCCATGAGACTTTCTTGGGAGGGAGCTGTGGATAATGCATCATGGTTAAATTTAAGGACAGGAGACTTGAATTTTAATGGGATGCAAGTTATGTTGAAGACAACACCATCCCTCTAGAGTGGAGTGTGCTTTAAGTTGACAGTTTTCTGTTTATATCCCTGAATGGGGCTTGTGGCTGGTGGAGAGGCATGTGTAGTCTGGGAATACCCTCTGGTCTGGTGCTCTTGCTGAGCCACAGTCAAGGGCTGAGATCTGTCACAGCGCTGACCATCAGCCTGGCTGATGGATGTGAATGGTGTCCAGGATCTACTTGCTGTACTGCTCCAGGCAAGCCACAGCAGCCCTCTGTGTGTACTGCAGCTGTGTGTTTTATATGCCGCACCCTACCCTAGCAATGGGCTTTGAAAGCTTCCCTTTTGGAAGGGTTAGAAACCCCTCACCATTCCACTGGGCTTGATTGTTTTCTGATGTTTGGCTGATAAGGCACTTGCCTTTGGCTCAGATCTCTCTTCTCCTTCCCCAGTGTGCTTGCAAGATTTGCACCACTTTTCCTGTCTGAAATTGATCCCTGTCTGTTTCAGATAACTTGAGAACCATGTAGTCTCTTACCAAGGTCTTCCTGGCTCCTTTCGAGACAGTGCTATGGACGAGAGGCTCATAGCCTGTTCAAGCTTTTTACAGCATAGCCATCAGCACAGCCCTCCTGTGGGATGAAAAGGGTTTCTGATCTCAGTCTCAGTCCTAGTGACTTGGGGACATATGGGACAGCATTGAAGAACTAGATGCTTAAATGGCCCTGAGTTTTCTTCCCCGTGCTAGTCCAGCTTGGTCCTGGTGGTCGTCTCCTGGTTCCACAGTTACTCTATTTGTAGCTGGTAGGACCAGGAACAGAAACAGATCCTAGGAGAACAGCACCTCTCACTGTGTGTTCTCTGTTAGTAAGAGCAGACCTGTTCCATATAAGGAGGCTGAGGGGAAGGTGACCTTGTTCTGATGCAGCATCCAACTTCACTGGCTACTGCCAGAAGCAGGAAAGAAGATAAGCCTTGGGCTGCCTCATGGGAAGCAAAGGTGACTCCCACATTCACAGCTGCTTTGGTATACTCTGCAGATGACCTGGCTGCAAAAGCCAATGTCCTGATTGACCCTGCAGAGCTGCAGGCAGTGACTATGGATGATCTCGATGAAGATGAGGAATCAACAACGTCAGCAGCACAGGTGAGCCCTGTGTGAGGGGACAGCAAGCTCATCCTCTGCAACCTCTGGCTAGAAAAGCTTTGCTTTAGAAGGCAGCAGTGTCTGGGCTATGACTGTAACCACACCATGGGCAACCAGATAAACAGCTTCACTTACATGAGGGTGGAAATTGGCAAGGACCTGGGTGCACCAGGTCTGAGCAGCAACATTTTCTTTGGTCTACTCTCTCACTACACACTGATCTGAATATACCACTCTCCTCTCTGGCAGCTCTTGGTCTTGAATTTGAAAGAGTGCTAGGTGACTGCAGGCAGAGCAGCTTCTTGCTCTGCAAATCTGCTGATTTTATCTGGCATGTGCTTTTAGAGGAAAGACTTCGCTAACCTGGCACTGATAGGAAGGGTGTCTGCTTACCTTCCAGAGGCCCTTATGTGTCTATACCAGCATTCTTGCAGGGACAAGAGAAGAATAGGAGGCAGCCAAACAACTAGAACTGTTTCTCCCTTAATTTCTTTTCAGTCTCAGCGTCCCTCTGCTGCCCTGGCCATTGGTGGAGCTCTTGCTAGACCTGGCTGGCTCAGCTCCCCTACCCTGGGCCGTGCCAACCGCTTCCTCAGCACGGCAGCTGTCAGTCTGATGAATCCACGGCGGCCTCTTGGCAGCCTGGAGAAGATCAAAGTGCGCACGCTGAGTGTGGAGCAGCGGACAGAGGAGGACAGTGAGTACTTCTGCTGCCTGCTAACCTGGCCCAGGCGGTCCCTGGGAAAATGGCCTCTTCTAGCTCCCAGTATTCTCAAGAGGAATGCAAATCTCCTTACTGCCTTCCCATTTCCAGGGTCCACAGCTAACTACTTTTGCCAACCTGAACATGACACCGATAATACTGCCACTCTCTGTGTGTAAGGTGATGCTGCCTTGCTTCCTGCAGGAAGGCAGTTCACAGGCAGCTGTAGCCATGATTGCTCTGAACACAGACCAGCCAGAGAATGATGTGCAGTAGCAGCACTGTTCTGTTGAGGTTTGCCAGGCAAGCCTCTGAAACATGCACGTGGCTCAAGGCGCTGGGACTTGCATGGCCTGTGTCCATTTGAACAGATCTGGTAGGTCAACCTGATGCAGACAGTGAGGTGGGAACAGTGTGTTAGTGTATCTGGGGAATCACATGGGCTGGGAAGGAGCACTGTATTACAGAGGTACAGCAGGGATTTGGCTTAAGAGAGGTGCAGGCAGAATCTGAGGTGCCAAAATGCCTTGCTGAAAAACTTCTCCCCTGTCTTGGGGGTGCATTGCAGTTGAAGGCAGCCATGGAAATGAGGGTCTCTTACTGGGCAGACCCCCAGAGGAGCCAGACCAGCCTATCACAGAGAACTCCCTTCTGGAAGTCCTGGATGGGATAGTGATGATGTACAACCTCAGCGTCCACCAGCAACTTGGGAAGGTGAGCGGCACGTGCTATGTGGGAATCCATTCCTTAAACATCCACACTTCTACGCTGCCTCTCTGTTTTCTGCTTTTTTAGTGACTGCATGTGCCTATTCCTTCTCAAGCCCCTGTTGAGAATCTGGTTGCATGCTTATGTCTAGGAAAAAATATACCCTGCTCTATTGTTGAGATTTGCTGCTTTTCAGATGGTTGGTGTGTCAGATGATGTGAATGAATATGCCATGGCACTGAAAGACACAGAGGAAAAAATCAGCCGCTGCCCAAAGAGGGTAAGTGTCTCTGGACTTGCAGCTTCCTTCTCTGGTAGAGCCTCAGTATCTGACAAAAAGGATGAAGCACAGTGGGTTATTTCTAGCCTTGGATAGTAACCCATGTCCAGAGCTGCCAGCTGCATTTCATACTGTGCCAACCCATTGTACCAGTGCCTCAAGGAACAGAGGGAATGAAGCAACCACTTTGGCTTCTCCCAGACAAGCTACGGCAGCTTGCGAACCTCTGAGCACCACAGACACCTCAGAAGTGGTCTCCTGGGGTGGGGACTTTCCAGTGTGGTCTGGGGGACACAGCTGTTCTATTACATCTGCCAAAGGCTAGTGACGTATTAAAAAATATCTGACAGTAGCTGACTCTCAAGTCAGTGTCCACACTGGAATAGTGTCTGCATCAGGCCTTGTGGGCTGCAGCTGAGACTAATAAGTGCTCTTTTATAGCATTAATTCCCACTCCCTCTGCAGAGAGGCTGCTGTCTCTTGTCCCTCCTGCCAATACTCCCTAGGTGGTTTTTGCTTTTGCATTGTTTGTCTAGCTGTAAGTGGCAGCGACATCTACCCTCACATCTCTGCATTCTTTTCAGAGGAGAGACATCCATGAGGAACTGCTGAAGAGCCAAAAGGTCTTCTCTGAGAAGCTGAACCACCTAAGCCGACGCCTTGCTTGGATAAATGTCACCATTTATTCAAAGGTAGGCAGGAGCATAACATGAGCAGCTCAGAGGAGACTAAGCAAGTGTGCCTCTATCTGTGCTGCTTGGCTTACATGTCACAGGTGTCATTTTCCCTGGTATGGGAGCAATGCCAATGATCTTTGGGGCTTATTTTTCCCTTCTTGTGCATAAACAACTCTTTCCTAGGCCTGGACCCCGTCCTGTCCCAGCCTTGATCCCATAGTGTTTGCCCAGTCTGTCCCAAGCTGTACATGGTGTTGTGGCCTTTCCCTTGGGATATCAAGCCTCTGCACCACAGACAGAAGTTACCAGTCAAAGGGTGATTCAGTTCTTGAGGCATCTCTAGACGGCAGAGACTACTGGGAATCTTTTCTCTGATCTGTGCTGCACTACACAGAAAGGTCTCTCTAGTGCTGCTCTTCCTGAAATCCATGGTATCCAAGCCTAGGGGCTTTTTTCAGGTGTTGTCTAGTTCTTCACTAGGTTCCTATGTAGACAGAGTGCATTCTGCATTTAGTAACACAGTGAATTCTTGCACACGTTCCTTTTTCCCTGCAGTCCACATTTTCCAGGATACAGTCTCTGGTTTGATTTCTTATGAACAGTTTTGCTGTTACTTATCTCCTCTTCCTGTCTTCCCTTGCACAATGCCTTGCTCATAGCTTTGTTGTGATGGGGATGGGGACACATTTCCCTGAATATGCAGTGGCATCGATATCTCTGCACGTGTCCCAGGGTGTAAACAGGTGGGGGAAGTGTGGGAGTTCCTATGAACATATCTGACAGAGATCATATTGATCATACAACAGCTTAGGTTGCTGCAGTGGTTGATCCTGACTCTAGAGGTCTTTGCTTATCCCTCACTCACAGAGCAGGACTGCAGGGCACAATGCTCAGCTGCAGAAATTCAGTTGCACTAGCACAGCCCATGTTGCCAGAAAAGAAACTTTTCTTCCTGGTCTGCTCTTGAAAGGCCAAGAAACATTGTCAGAGTGCATTGCAGGTCTTGCTGTGATGGCCCATACAGAAACTACTTGTGTCTCCCGATGATCTGATGTCATATTGCACACAGGTGCCTACTTCCCAGTAAGACCTTTCTGGATGAATCAGCAGCATCTGGAAGTGAAGGTTACAGCTCCTGTCCACTTGTGCTCCTGTCTTGGTCTGCATGGCCCTCAGGGAGAGCAGGTCACTAGCTGGCTTGGGATGTGAAATGTACCCCAAGAGCCCATTGAGGTTGCTCTGGAGAGGAGCATGGCTGCATGGAGGAGTTTGTCCATACTGCCTGTGCCTTCAGGGCTCCATCTCGCAGCCATCCAAGTGCCTGCTGTTTCCCAATGGAGATATCCACCTGTGTCCCTGGGATTTCTTTGCAATGGAGGGACACATCTCTGAGTGCTGCAGACTGATGACAGTGAAGAGAAAAAGACTGTTTCTGCCTAGAGGTGAAATCCTGCTCTGTGCTGAGGTCTCAGAGCACAGGAGAGGCTGCTCCTTCTTCAGGGCAGTTAGTCACCAGTTTAGTCTGAGCTGCTGAAGGATTCTGAGTTAGTTGAAAGGGAGTGATACAGCTTACAACCAGTTTTAAAATCAATAATCCTGCCTTCAAACCACCCCTGTGGAAGCACCATTTCAGCTCATTTCATTATAACACTGTGTTTATCTATCATACTGTGGGTAATCACATCTTTGTATCGTCTTGGTGGAGGCTTTCTACTCACTTGGCAATACCTGAAATGGCATTTTCAGGTCTTAATGAAACCAAATACAGCACTCTTTACCTTTAAGTGTTCTGCACAGTCACTTCTTACCCTAAAGCAACAACTGAGCTGAGCTGTGTGGTGATGTCAAGAGAAAGGTGTCTCTTAGTCTGTTACTTGGTTTGTGTTAGTTCAGCCTAATCCACAGAGCAAACACATGTCAGTCTCCTAGACATCATAGAAACATGCTTTAGAAAGTCCACCAAGCAACTGAAATCCCTTATCTGTACATCTGGCTTTTTTTTTTGTTTGTTTGTTTTAATTAGAAGTGCAACCCTTCCCTATCTATTTCAGTGTAAATTGCTATTGCTTATGATAGCTCTTGGCATTATTGCGGGACATGAAATTGTATTTCACAGAATTGTGTGGATTGGAACGGACCTTTAAAGGTCATCTAGTCCAGTTTCCTCTTTTCTGTGGCTTTGTTGGTGCTGATTTTTATAGTTTAAAGTTCTGTAGATGCCCTTAAATGTCCTGGTTTTAATTTGTGACCCCCTGAGTTTTGCTTAGAGAAGCAAGAGGCCAGAGTTCCTCTGGTTGAATGGCTGGCACAGAATTGAAAAGGCTGTGGCCATCTATTGCAAAGATCCAACTTGGTATGAGCTTTCAGCCTGTTCCCATTCAATTCCTCCAGAGGAGCAGCTTTCTTTCCAGCAGACATATGCTGGGTTTGCTAGAGCCTGCCTTCCTTCATTCCAACTACTTAGAATAAAAACTGGCTTGCTTCTTTTGTGATCAGGCCTGTGTGGTCAGGTATACCCCACCAAGGAGGGCTTCAAGACTCAGTGGGACAAAGGCATAGTTGATCTGATGTCACATTGTTGATGGTTATGGTCTGAGCTTGAGATTGGTGTAAGAATCTCTGACTGCACCTTTCACCTGATGCTTCTGTGGCTCTAGGAAAAGACCAAATGGTACTGATCTGGTTAATGAACTTAGAGCAGTGTTCTGAGGAACATCTCAGACATGGAGATGTTTTTCATTGTTGCAATGGTTATCGTGTTCCTCCAAATTGAATCTGGATGAAACTAAATGGGACTTGTTATGTGCTGTCTGGCCAGGAGAAGATGCAGGATATATATTGGCTGCTGCGAGTGTGCATCCGCACCATCGAGCATGGTGACAGGACAGGCTCCCTGTTTGCTTTCATGCCAGAGTTCTACCTCAGCGTGGCTATGAACAGCTACAGTGCACTCAAGAACTACTTCAGCCCTGTGAACAGCATGGAGGAACTTCCAGGTAAGGGGCTTTCAAATCCCCCTGGGATTTAGGGAGATGGCCACCCACTTGATGCCCAGAGTCTGTGTTTATGTAGATTCTCTCTGGGCATGTTCTCTGCTTTTCCTGGCTAAGTGATCCCACTGAACTCTTAGTTATGTGCTTTCCAGGGCCTGAAAAGGTAAGAAGAGCTTCTGTTCCCACCAACAAGGCACAACTAAAGTGCTCATACCCAGAGCTGTGCCTGCTGTTCAGGTAGTAGCATAATTGAACAGTAGCAGACTTCCTCAGGACCTGCAGGCTTTTCTGCACAGGTCTAAGGTGTTATCTGTGTTGCTCAGAATCTTCTGTGCTAGGCATCTCTGGTTTCCTTTTCCTCTGAGTAACTCTTTCAGGCTCTGCAGACTGAGGGAGATGAGTATGTTTTCCCACCTGTCTGTTTTGACAACTAGATGCACAACACAGCTCTAGCGCTAGCTGTAACAGGAAGGAATTCCATGGCCTATGGCATGTCCACAGGAATGCTGGGACCACAGGGCTGCCCATCAGGCTGTTGGCATGACTCCTGCTCCCTCCTTGTCTTTGCAGGCTATGAAGAGACTCTGATGCGCCTAGCTGCCATCCTGGCCAAGCATTTTGCTGACTCAAGGATTGTGGGCACAGGTAAAGTTGCTTTGAAGCGATAATGATGCAGGTCTGGCCAATCCCACTGCCAGTGGCTCACCACACTGTGGCTGGGAATCTATCTGCTGAATCTATTGAGTGCTTTGTGCCTCCGCACACAGAGGGAGGCTGGGCATTGCCCTTGTCTGGTGTGTTCTGCTTATGCCAGGGCTAGACATGTGACCTAGGATACCCTTTTGAGAACAGGACTCATGTCCTAGCTGCTTGCATGTCTAGTCTGGGGTTATACCTTAGCTACCTGAGCATAGGCACACTCTGCACTGGCTGGGACAGTGTGCCTCTATAATCAAGGGTCAGTCCCTGCCAGCCCCCGGTGTGCAGGTGCCCCCAGCTATGCTTTGTGTCCTTGAGTGCCTCACCTTGTCGCTTCTCATTCCTCCTCAGACATCCGGGACTCCCTGATGCAGGCGTTGGCCAGCTATGTCTGCTACCCACACTCGCTGCGTGCTGTAGAGAGGATCTCAGAAGAGCAGTAAGTGCTGCCCTGCTTATTCCCAGGTAGCTGGGGCAGGGCTGGGGTAGTGGCGAGGCTCAATGGGGGAGCAGGTGGGCTGCCAGGCACCACTGAGAGTCCAGAAGCTGCAGCAGGGTGCTGGAGTTGATTTGAGAGTTTTCTGTCACCCTTATACCAGTGGCTTTGCTTCGTCCTAGCTCCATCAGTCCTACTGTGTGTCCTGTTTAGTCCCCTATCCCCAAACCCTTGGGGCTGACCAATATCCTTATCTGGCAGGCGAATCTCTATGATGAAGAACCTCCTGGCTCCCTATGAGCAGCGACCATGGGCACAGACCAACTGGATCCTTGTCAGGCTTTGGCGGGTGAGCATCCTGCATCCCTGCCTGTCTCAGCATCTGAGGCTGTCTGGATGCTGAGCGTTTTGCTTTCCAGTAGCAGCAAAACCCAATTGTATTCCAGACTCAAAGATCTTTCCTTATCTCTTTTTTTCCCAGGGCTGTGGCTTTGGGTACAGATACACACGGCTCCCACACCTGCTGAAAACCAAGCCTGAGGATGCCAGCCTCCCCAGCCTGCAGAGTGAGTGGGGCAGGGGATCTGCACTTGGGATGGTGGGAAAGGACTGGCCTCTTCCCTAGCACCCATCCCTACTATGGGCCAGAGCATCTGGTGAAATGGCCACTGAAATAAAGGGATCCTGGCCAAGTATCTAGGCCATATCTTTGCAGCAAACATTTCCTTTCCTGGACATCCCCAGCCTCTGCTGGGTGGTGGATTAGAGCTACCAAGGGGAGGGGTTCTGCCCTTCCAGGGAAAGAGGCCCGAGGCTGCATCTTTAATCAGAGCTTCACCCCAAAATGTAAGCCTGGGAGAGGGCTCTCTGATATCTGCAGTGAGCAGCTGCTGTGGGGAGGAGATGGCAAGTGTGCCAAGCAGCCAGTACCCTGTCAGAGGGAGTGGGGACCCAAGGAGACAGGGCACTGGACAAGTTTGTAAGCATAGTGTTTGAACCAGGCATCTGTCTTGGAGCCTGGTAGAGTCTGTCCTGCCTTTTGTTCTCAGCGCTGTAACAGAAATGAGGGATTCCTCAGCTCTGTTGTGGCTGAGAAGGGCATGTGGAGGAGAGAGTGCTTTACTTGAGCTGAGGAACATGTCCCCAGCTTCACCCTTGCAGAGTTTAGGCCAGTCTGGATACATTCCTGACTCCTCTGTGCTGTGGATAAAGCTTTGTGCCAGACCTTGCTCTTGAAGAGTTGCACAGGGATGGGGGACAGAAGGTGTTGCAGCCCGACATGGATAGGCAGCATGTGGAGGTATGCACTGAGCCCTGACTGGTGTTAGTGTCTGTGTTAACAGCACTCTTGTTCTCTTTCTCTCTCCTGCCTGTGGGTGCCCAGGAGATCTCTCTGTTGCTAGTTTCCAGAGTAAGTTTGTTGTGTGATCCTCTCTTGTCTGGTGAAGTAGATTTAGAAAGCTCCCTCCTTCCCCTCTAGAGAGGCCCTTCTTTGGGGGCAGAGGGCTTCACACAGTGATGGTTTTGTCTCTGTTATGTCCCTGGGAGATTCCAGGCAGGTGAATGCCAATGTGTCAGTCACTGAGGCTGTATCATGGACCCACTCTTGCAACAGTTTTATCAGAGTTACCTCTGGGTTCAGAGCCCTGCTGCAGGCTGTGCCAGCCTTGTGTTCCTCTCATCCTTGAAGGGAAATGGGGAAGCCCTGCTATACATGCAGGAGGAACCTCTCATCCTCCTGATGCATAAACAAGCCACTGAGTTGCGGCCACCAATCCCATGGGGTTGTGACTGAGCTCCCTGCATCCCAGGAAGCTCAGGGGTAGGAGCAGAGTACCTCAGTTTTTGAGATCTTTCTCTCTGTCTGCTGGTGGCTCCACACAGTCTGAGCCCAGAGTGGGCTGGACTGACTACTGGGGATTTGCTCCTGGGATTGCTATTTTAAATTGCAGTCAAATCAATAATGAATGTTGATTTAATTGAAGAGGGATAGGGGACTCAGATATCCTTGAGATGCTGCCCAGGGAAGAAAGAGTAGGTGACCCTTCCATCACCTTGCCGTCCATCACTCTTCACCTCTTCGCAATTTAAGCATTGACAGGGACAACAGGACAAACTGCTGAGCTGAAGGAAATCCTTGTTTGTGTCTGAGTCTGCTTCTCCAGGCCAGTCTGAAGGGACTGTGGTCAAAATCCTCCTCTCTGGTGCTCCAGGCTTGCCCTTTTTAGGAATGCACCTTGCAATAATCCATGAAACATGTGGAGCACAGACCACCTGGTCTCCTACTCCGCCTCTTACCTGTGCTCACTGGTGGTGAGTCACAAGATGGCTTGCCTGGGTTAGCCTAGGGAGGGGAAGAGGCTCAGAAAGGCCATGTGCGTTCCTGCCTGCTCCCTCAGTTGTTCCTTAGTCTTCCTGGAGCTTAACAGCTCTTGTACAGGCTTGGCTTCTGAGAGCAGTTAAGGGCTCTGTTCAGGGGTGGGGGCAGTTCTGGTCGGTGGCTGCTGCAGGAACTTGTTTTGCCTTCATCATGGTTTGTAGGCAAGGCTGGGTGCTGTTATAGCACGCACATGGCGAGCAGCAGCGGTGGCCCTGTGCCAGGCCCAGCCTTGTCTTGCTTTTATTGAGCTGCAGAGTGGCTTCAGGTTGCAGCACGGAGCTCTGCTGCCCTAGGCCTTCTGCCCACACATCCATCAAGCAGTAGTGGTGAGATAGATGTGATCATGAGATCATCTGAGCTGTTGTGCAATGTGGGCCAGAGAATTCACCCACGTCCCCTTTCCAAATCCAGCAAATTACCTAATCTAAGGAGGTCTTTCAGGAAGAAATCCTGTCTTGATCTGACACCACCAAAAGCATCGGCTGGTTGCAGTTGAACTATTCAAGCCTTTCTGATGGTGACTGCTCACCCTCAGAGTTAAATTCGTTATTCTTCCTGATGGGAATGTACCTAACCTCATCTTATGTCATCTACTGCTGCTCTACCTTTCTCTGCCAGGTTAAACTCTGTGGTTACAACATTTTATTCTTCAAAAGTCCTTGCGTAGCAGGATAGACTCATTTCTTGGTCCCTTTTAATGGTGAAAAAAAAGAGCAGCATCTGTATCATCTCCAGGGAGGGGGTTTGCTTTCTGAGAGTCCTGGTGTTCACCCTTCCTATGTTTTTAGCAGCTCCAGAGATGCCATGCTGACTGGAATGCTGACTCCTGCTGGTCATGGAGCCAAAATTTACATTAGCTCTTGACCAGCACTTTGCTTTGGAGGGATGTGCAAGTCCCAGGCAGGCACTAGAGAGTCTGATGCCTTGCACTCAACCTTGTTGATATCTCATCCCCTGAATGCCACTTGCCCCTGCCTCACCCTGCAATGTTCCCTTTGGTCAAATATCACTGAGCAGGTGACATGGATCACTGCATCCCCAGCTTACTTCTTTCATTGCTGTTGGATCGCCACTGAGCAGCAGCTGTTGCACATCTACATCTGGATGCTTTGATGAGCTGGGTGTTGGGTGGAACTCCTTTGCTTCCCACTCTGGTCCATTTCAGACTATCCTTCTCTGTGCTCAAGCACTGCTGTAAAAGCTGCAGTATCCAAAGGCCCTCTTGGGCTGCTGACCAAGAAATCTCACAAATAGCCCTGTTATAAATCTTCCTGGCTCATTAGCAGACTATAAAGTACATCATTATCTTCCTGTGATGAAAGTGCATGACCCTGCTTCTTCACAATTATCTAGTAGAAACACTTACTGAAGGTGCTGCTGCTTTACAGTGATCTGCTAGGAGCACTTATTGAAGGCTTCCACTGTGTCTGCTTTATTAATTTTTAACTCTCTCTATTAATGGGCCTCTGCTACTGTTAGACTTTCTCCTATTACTATTTTTTTTTAATAATTACTAGAATTTTTTTCCTATTGTTGCAGAAACTTGGCATCTAGCATGCTCATCCATGGATGTTTCTTTTATGTCTTCTCCTCCTATCACCCCTTTTCTCCTTGTTTTCACCACCCTGTGTTTGGTTATATTCACTTTACCTTTCACATTTCAACTGATGTCTTTGCTTTGTCCTGGTCTGAGTGAACCTTTCAACTCAGGTGCTTGCTATAGCGCTGAGGCTTTCTGGCTGCCTAATAATTTTCTTAAAGGCCTCTCTGTTTTTATTCTCTACTTTCCACCCACCTAAACATGGGATCTTTTTTCCCTCTCTGACTATTTTGCTTATAGTGGGAAGTTTCTGCTGTGGAAACATCGGACGTATCTGTAGCTGCTCGGGGCCATGCTCCGTTGCCCACATTAAATGTACTGAGGTCATAATTTCTGGCATTGGAAAACCACTGATCTCTGTTCCAGTGACTGATCTTTATCTGTCATGAAGGCTAAGCCAAGATTGAGTGGCTTTTGTATTAGGGAGTTACAAGGAACTCTAATGACACACTGTTGCCAGTGTCAAGAAAATCATCACATCAGTGAGAATCCACAGCCTCCCTATGAAGTGAGGTCCCTGGTGGAGGTGGCACATATCAGGGCTGCATTGTTAAGCAGGAGGTATGTCACAGTGGTAACTGGGACCTGAAGGAGGTGGGTGGAAATGTCTCAGCAAAGGTGAACATCTTGCAGATGAAGATGAACGCTGCAGCAGGGCTAGATTTCTGAATACCAGTAATGATTGTCCCATGAAGAACCTCATCTGGGAGCTCATGTAAAGGACAAAGCTGCTTTTGTCGTATTCTGGGGCTGGTTCCTTATGTTGTTTTTAAAGAGCAGCACTGATTGCAGGGTCTTTAGATTCAAAATCCTCTTGGGAGCAGGAAAAGCCAAATAAGTCCACTCTTTCCCACATTTAGCTTAAAAACCTTAAAAGAATGTACATAACTGTGGAGAAATTTGACCAGAGGCACCACTTTTTAATGCTTTTATAAAGTGACACAGTCTTTGCCAGCAGCAGGGAAAGCATTTAAGAACCTAGAATTGGAGGTTTGGAGCACATTCACACCACTTATTGGAAAAAGACCATGAGGAAATAGTCATTGGCTAAAAGTCAGGATAGAACAAGTTATTACAAGACTATCCTTCAAAAAGCCAAAGCTGCCTTCAGATGAGGTAGGCTTTGGCTGGGCAATTCACATTGAGATCCACCCTGACTTGAAGTGCTGGTACAAGAGGCTTTGGCAGCAGACCAGCAGGACAACCAATAGAGCTCATCCTTGCCTAGAGCTGCTTCAGAGCTAATGGGTCAGCAGTTTTATTAAAAAGCACTTTTTACACATTGAGAGGAGGTGGGGGAAAGATAAGACAAAAGCTGAATCCTGTGAAAAAATCTGCCAATTCTGAATGAATGGGAGAGAAAATGTAGCCAGAGTTTGGCATCGCCAGGTGTGAAGTGGTGAACTCAAAGGGAAAATGAGATTTGAAATCAGTAGGCTTCGAGGTGAGCATGGCCTCTAGAGACAAGATTGCAGGCTGGGCTCAGGACCTGTCTAGGCACCCTCCTGAGAAAAGAGCCCTGGTATTTCAAGTCTGACACCCCCCCAGGGCCAAACAAAGGGGTGGCACCTTTCCTTGAGCTGCTGCAGACATTCTCCTACCACCACCCACCTCTTCATTGTAGCAAGAGCCCTCACCTGTCTCCTGTTCAAACTGGCATCGTACAAAACCCCTTATGGGATGGTGCCTAGACCATTGTTTCCTATCCAGGACTGGTGTTTGGCGTGTTTCTACCTCAGATGCAGATTTGGATCCTTCTTGTTGAGGACTGGGGAAAAAATTCTGATCATATTCAAGTTTCTGAGGCTGTCTTCAGCACACCAGACAAAGCCTGTTTGTTGTCATCCACAAATTGATAAGGGTGTGCTGTGCCCCATTGTCCATCACTGACAGAGAAGACAATGAGACAGGCTCCAATGTTGACTCCTGGGCTTCTCCACTTGTGCCTTGCAACCAGCAAATTCCTGAAGATCTTGAACTAGAATTCCTGTGAAAAGGTTATCCTTGAATTGTCACCCTGTTGTGATCTTCTGGCAAACACCAGCTCGGTGCCCAGTCAAAGGAACAAATTACACAGCAGCAATTATGAAGAAAGGCTAACAGAACCAAATCAAACCACTTTATGCCTTAGTGCAAATCTGCTGTGTGCTTGTGATCTGGATGCTGTGTGCACTTCTGATTCCACCTCTCCAAATCAAATCTGAGAGAACTGGCAAGGCTCAGGGAGGGATGGCCAAGGGGACAAAGTCATGAGAGTTTCTGTGTGAGAAACTGCACAGGCTGGAGCTGTATCCGAAATCATGGCTAGCTGGAAGAGATGGCTGGAGAGAAGCATCTTGCTGTCTCTCCCACCAGGAGGGGATTTCAGAGAATAAATATTATCGAATAAAGCAAATAGGAGCCAAGCTCATACCCAGATTCCACTTGCCACACACAATTGCGCTTTGAAATGTTGCTCCAGGACATGTTCAATGCTAAAGACTTACATGGTTTCAGGGTACCCTGGGCAAGAAATCCACTGAGGACCACTAAATACATTCAAAGGATGTCTGGCTTGGGCAATTCCTGAGCCATGTGTAGCCAAGGGATGGAAAAGTACTTGTGGGTAGGAGGACAACATCAAAGATGTTTGTTGTGATGAAATCTCTCCTAAAGATACGCTTTTAGGCAGGATCAAAGCCAGGGTGCTGGCCTGCTTGGAATGATTATGCACTGTGAGACATCAGCACTTGTCTGTCCTCCAACAGCACACTCATTGTACTTACTAGTGGGTATTTACAGAATGATTTGTCCTGTTCCCATTGGAGCTGATGGTCTCCTGCCACCCCTCTCTGGTTTTGCTAATCCCATCTTGCAATCTGCCTGTAGTTGTGCCTTGCTTCTCAATCCCCAGGGATGTGATGTTTCCTTTACCCATGCTAGGCTTTTGAGCAGGCTGCCACCCCTTCTGCAAGACCTTCTGCAGGACCTTCTGCAGTCACAGCACAGCTTGTTCCTCTGGGCACCACAGTGCTGATGCTGCCAGTGTTTTCACCAGCTCTTACTTACTGGTAGCTTTTAGTAGAAGGAAATGTACTTAGATTGTCTTTTTTTTTTTCTGTATTGGGTAAATCTGCTCAAGTCTCTTCCTCCAAGCCCTGAGTTTTAGCCTGTGGTTTGAACTCTGATGCCCTTCCATCACAGTGTTGGATGCTTTTGTAAGCCTCTCACTTAACAGTGGGTCCTTCTGCTGGTGAGAAGCATCCATGCTATTTGTGCCACTTCCTTTCCCTGTCTGTCCATGTGCCCCAGTGCCTCATGCAGCCCTGCGGGGGCTGCTGAGTCTGACCCTGTCTATGCTCTTCATAGTGAAAAAAATGCCACAAACCACAGGGATGTGTCTGTGCTGGAGCTGAGCCTGGCCAGGGGGCGTGGGCGTCTCTGCCTGAGCCTGTCAGGACAAAGCCAGTCACAGGTCCATACAGAAGCCTTTCTGGAGTGGAATTTACTAGGTACCTTCCTCCCTGGATGCAGACAGAGAGGCACAGGCACATGAGGCCAGGGGCAGCCATGCTGGCTGCGGGCAGTTGCTGCCACACTGGTGTAATGTTGAGATCCTGCTGCCACGCTGGCATCAGGAGCAATCGCTGCTGAGCTGACCGTGGGCTTCTGCAGAGCTGAGCAGGAGGGATGTGGAGCTGCAGGGCAGTGCTTCTCTGCATGTGGACAGCAGTGGGCATGCAGGGCACTTCCCTGGCTAATTCAGGCTGGGATTGCGAAGAAGTGCTTGGAGGCCCAACAGGTGACCACGCTGCTTAGAATAGTACTTGTGCCCTGCTTCCCAGTGCCCTGCCACCTCTGTTTACTGTAAGACACAAGCCAACACTTACCAAGACCAAGATAGGGCTCCCAGCCTGCCCGTGCTCCCCACCCATGCCCACTCTGGGACCAGGCCACTGAAGCTGTCACTGTCTGGTTTCAGAGCCGTGTCCCTCCACCTTGCTGCAGCGGCACATGGCAGACCTGCTCCGCAGCGACCGCGACCTGGCCCCCAGCTTCCTCAACAGTGTCCTCAACCAGCTGAACTGGGCTTTCTCTGAGTTCATCGGCATGATTCAGGAGGTGAGTGTACCACTCAGGGCAATGTGGTCTAGCACTTGATGGATGCCCATATCCTACACACAGCAAGGTTCAAGACAGGGCTAGTTGTGCAGTGGTTCCCTGGCAGACATGGGAGTTGAGCTGGGCTGGACTGGGAGTTGCAGCCCTCCTTTTGGGAAGGGGCAGCTTGTTAAGCCGTCTCCATTGCTTGGCAGATCCAGCAGGCAGCAGAGCGCTTGGAAAGGAACTTCGTGGACAGCCGCCAGCTGAAAGTGTGTGCCACCTGCTTTGACCTGTCGGTGAGCTTGCTCAGGGTGCTGGAGATGACTGTCACGCTGGCACCAGAGATCTTTCTCGACTGGAACCGCCCCTCATCGGAGCTGCTGCTTCGGAGGCTGGCCCAGGTATCCTCCTTTAGCAGAGTGTGAAGGTGCATCCTTTGAAGGGCCTCGGGGGACCCTCAGCCTGTTCTCCAGATGTGCTGTGAAGTGGGGGATCCTGCTGCAAATCCACAGTACTTAGAGCTCCTACTTAAAGCTTCAAAGAGGAGCAACTAAGGTGGTGAAGGGCCTTGAACACAAGTCTTATGAGGAACACCTAGGAGAAGTGGGGCTATTTAGTTTCCAGAAGAGGAGGCTGAGGGGAGACCTCATCACCACCTGCTACTACTTTAAAGGAGGTTTGAGCAAGGTGTGGTAAAGCTGAGCAAAGAGCTGGGGAGGGTGTATCTGACTTCACAGGAAACATGACCGAGTGTTTGGGTAGGTGCCTTGGCCCTTTATGCCTCAGTCCTGGAGTATGATTTTAGATTATGTCTCCACTTCCCTGGCAGGGTTACCAGAAAAGCCTTGTTCCAACAAACAACACATCTTAGGCTCTTGTAAAATAGCTTCTGTTCTGAAGCTTGAGCAGCCCTGGAAAGCCCTGAGGACAGGCAGCTCTTGAACAAGCCACTCTGCTAGGGAGCAGTCACAGACACCTCACCTGTACTGCAAGGATTGGGTTGATCCAAGGGTCAAGGATCAAGGCTGAGCAGACAAATCAAAGCAACACATAATGAGGTCTAGCACAACAATTGTGAGGGCAGGTGTTAGCCTTTGAACCTGGGATTTCTATAGGGGTCATTGCATGAGGAGGAAAGCAAGGGAGCCTTGGCAGGTGGTTTAGGAAAGCTGGGGAAGGGTAGCAGAAAGCAAGATGCTGCAGCATCCCCCTTGTGTCTTGCTGCAGTAAAGCTTGTGCCTCACCACTGAATGTGCCCAGAGAGGGATCCAGTGTCCTGCTTTTTGTGCATGAGGGCATCAGAGAGAGACTACATCTGAGAGATGGTGCTCAGCTTGCAGCAGTTGTGTCAAGCCTGGAGCAGTCCCTGCTCATCCCACAGGGGGCTTGGGTGAGAGCTATTGGTGGCTAATTAAGTCTCTTCACAGTTGATTCCTTCTGTGCTGGTCAGAGGCAGAAATCTCTGCCTGTGGTGATGTTCTTGTCAAGCAGAGAAGCAGATTTCTCTTTGCACTCATCCCATGCTTCAGGGCTGGTAGGTCCGTCCTTCTGCCAGCTCCAGGCAGGACAGGACCTGGTCTGTGCTTCACCCTGCTGACACTGCTTTTGCCCACAGCTGCCAGCTCACTCTTTGCAAACTGTGGCTGTCCTAGGGACTGTAGCTTCTGTTTACCAAGAGCTTTTATCCACAGAAGTAGCTCGTCTTCTGTAGATGAGATTCAGATTTAGGTGGAATATGCTGAGATTCAGGTGTCTTGAGCTCAGACTGACTCTTCCTGGAAAGTCTCGGTCTGGCAGAAGCACCGAAGTGTGGTGCCACCTCCTGTGCCAGGGGCAGGTTAGGTCTGTGCTGCGAGCCTCCCACTGTGTATCAGCCAGCTCCAAGGCACTGAGCCTGAACTATAAGAATGTGCTGCCCCAAAGGATTCTCTCTGGATGCTGCTCACAGGAAGGCCCTTCCAGACAATACAAGACCTCTCTGCATTTCCCTACACAGCTCTTGAACCAAGTGCTGAACCGGGTGACAGCTGAAAGGAACTTGTTTGACAGAGTGGTCAGCCTCCGTCTGCCAGGTGAGTCCATGCTTCAGCTCTCTGTCCCTCTCCATTGAAAACCTGCCAGAGGGGACCCTTGGGGTGGCTTGTACTGAAAGCCGGTGTAGAGGTGTGCGAGATGCCACTTCCAGTTACAGTTTAGTGGCTATGGTGGTCTTAGGTTGACACTTGGACTCCATGACCTTAGAGGTCTTTTCCAACCAGAACACTTCTATGATCAGACCTCAGGCCTACCATATCCTAGCAGACTGCCACAGAAGTGCAGTTTTCAGAACACATGTAAATCCTCCAGGTGGACACAAGCTTTGGACATAAACCTGGAAGGTTATGCCTGGAAGGCAGCTCTGCAGAAAGAGACTTGGGGGTCCTGGTGGACAACAGGATGACCAAGAGCCAGGAATGTGTCATCGTGGCCAAGAAGGCCAGTGGCATCATGGGATGCGTCAAGAAGAGTGTGGCAAACAGGTCAAAGGAGGCTATTCTCCCCTCTTTGGCCTCACCTGGAGTATTGTGTCTGTTTCTGGGCTTCATGGTTCAAGAAGGACAAGCAATTGCTGAGAGGGTACAACAAAGGGCCACAAAGTTGATTAAGGGACTAAAACATCTGTCTTATGGAGAACAGCTGAGGGACTTGTCGCTTTATAACCTAGAGAAGACTGAAGCCCCCTTACCAATGCTTATAAATACTTAAAGGGCGTGTGTCAGGAGGATGGGGCCAGCCCAGTGACAGGGCAAGAGGTAATGGGCACAAACTCAAATATAGGAAATTTCATCTAAACGTGAGAAGAACTTTGAGGGTGGTAGAGCACTGAAATGTACTTCCCAGAGAGGTGGTGGAGTCTGCATCTCTGGAGTCATTCAAAACCAGCCTGGACACTGTTCAGGCAGCTAGAGGTGAACCTGCTCTGTCAGGGGAGTTGGACTAGACCTCTAGAGGTCCC
Source organism: Ramphastos sulfuratus (assembly GCA_013399055.1). Classification (NCBI taxonomy): domain Eukaryota; kingdom Metazoa; phylum Chordata; class Aves; order Piciformes; family Ramphastidae; genus Ramphastos; species Ramphastos sulfuratus. The sequence goes on from WBNM01004292.1 coordinate 36,634, forward strand.
TTCCAACTCCTATAAATTCTGTGATTAGCACTCTTCCTACACCCTAAGCCTCTGTCTACCCATCAGCTCTGGTTCCCTTCAGGATCTCTGTCCTCATGAGGCAACAAATGCACAGGTCTGGCAGTGCGTGTTGGGAGTGGAGCTATGCTGTGCTTGGCTGGGGAGATGTATTTTGCTAGATGCTGATCTGACACAGGTTAGGTGAGAGCTGTTTGCAAGGCTCGGATCCCTGGACAGATTGTAGTTTAGATAGCATGTTTGGTTGCCATGCTCTGTATGGAGTGAAGGTGCACTGAACTGCTGGGGGAGCCCATTCTCAGCAGCAGCCCCTCTCCTTGTGCAGATGACCATGGGCAGCCTGTTAGTAGACTGGCTCCACGTGCTGTGTTAGGGGCATCCTCTATTTCCCATACAGAAGCTGGATTTTCCTGCCTGCTTAGGAGGGCACAGACCACCTTCTCTTGAGGTTTAGAAGAGGCAGGAGCCTAGATGTCAGCAGGAAAGACTTCTCTGTCCTTAACAAATCCCAGAGACCCACCAGAGAGCCCAAGTCTTGATCCCTACCTCCTGGACTGTGCTGCCACCAAGGCTGGAAGTAATGGTGACACCCTGCTTTGCCTGTCGTGGGGTGACAGTGGCTCTGTCTTTCTCTGTTGCTTTTGTAGGGCTGGACAGTGTGGACCATTACCCAATCCTTGTGGCTGTGACAGGGATCCTGGTCCGGCTGCTCGTGGACACTGATGTTCAGGGGTGAGTGGCTTTTGACTTCCAAAGTACAGAGCTGTCACATGTGGCATTGCTGTGGGCACTGACATTCCTTAGCCAGTGCTGTGGAAGGTGTTGCAGGAGTGATGTGGGTGTGTGGGGAACCACATGAGGTGAGGCAGATGTGCACAAAGTAGGTAAAGAGCCGAGGACGCACGTGCCTCTGCAGCAGCTTCATCTCAGTGCAGGTGCAGAGTGCAAAATTCCTTCCTGTGGTACAGGCAAGTCCTTGTGAGAGGTAGCTATAAGGTGCTGTACTGTCAGCACACCTGCACTTTCCTCCCCAGGATGGAGTCTGGCACTCTATGTGGCAGGACAGTTGCTCTTGAAGGGGGTGAACTCCGCATGTGCCAATGTGATGATGCAGGCAAAATGCTGTGACACACAGCAGCGGGTGCAAGGGAGTTTGTTAAAGCTCCTTCACTCTGGACACATATTGGGGAGGCATCAAAATAGGTAGAGAGCTCTGGCTGTCCAGACCTGTGGCACAAGGGTGAGACACCTCTTATCCAGCCACTTAGGTGATGCTGATTTTTGGGTGAAATAAATCTCCCTGTGTTTATGGTAGCCAGCTACTCAGAGACAGCACTGGGGGAAGAATGTGGCTGGACAGAGCCACAGCTGATCTGCTAGTTTATGTATCTCTGCCTAGCATTGCAAACAGGCTTATTCTGGCATCCTCTGCAGCTCTGCCTTTGCTCTCTCCTGGTGTCATTCATAGGTGTCTTGTCTGGCCCCCATGCCCTGTAGGGTATGTGGGAGATGTGGCTCTTCTGTCTGCACTGCACATCCTGCTTGCTTTTGTGTTTGGAGAACATGATAGTCTCTGGCTTTGGAGAAAGCAGAGCCCCATCTGGCCAAGCAGCTCAGCCCTGCAGCCAGACTTTCAGCTTCTTCTCTCAAGGACTTGAAGATACACACAAATATATCTAATTATATCCTGCCTTCCATGGCTGCTGCACCAGTCTCACAGCCCCAAGTGTGACAGTGCCAAGAGCTTAGCACAAGGTCATTCATCAGTGGCCTTTCTGGTCTGTGAACAGGGGTGGATTTTGCTCACCCCCAGAATCCTGCTCTCTGGAAAGGGCAAACATCATGAATTTCATCACAAGTAGACACTTCTTCCTGGATGGAAGGTGATAAAGCAGTTCCCTGCATGCCAGGCAGGATGACGTGTCCTTCTCTGGCTCCCCTGTTCCTTGAGCATCTGTCCCAGGCCAGGTGACTTATAGAGTTTAATGGGGATAAAGCTCCTTCTCTGACCTTCAATTTAACAAACTGAAGAATGCTAGGAAGATGCTGTGGTAACGGTCACAGGCTTCCTAGCCTGCAGGGAGTCCTGGGGAGACAGAAGGCTTCCAGACTGTGTCTCCTTTACCTGAAAAGCCATGTGAGCTGTGGGTTAGTGAAATCCAGGCAGCCAGTGTCATAGGGGTTTACATTGCCAAGTGGCACTGTCCCCTCTCTGCCAGCAGCATCCTTCATGCCTTGAGCAGCAGCAGGCTGTGTGGTCTCAAACCAGAGGTGCCATATCCTGTGGTGTGTGGTTGGGAAGTGGCAAGTGTCTGACCAATCTTCAAGGGCTTTGTAGTCACCTCCTTGGGCACTGGAAAGCAGAAATAAATACATTCCAGGGGAATTATGTGAGAAAAGCATTGTGTCCTTATGGTGAACCTAGCTGAGCAGAAGCACAAGGTAGAACAGGAGGAAGCCCAAGGAAAAATGCCTATAAAACAAAATGCTGTGATGTGATTTTGCAAAGCCCTGCACTAAATCTGTGGTTTGATACATCACTGGTCTATAAAAGGCAAGCAAATGTTGCAAGGGAGACTTTGAGGTCAATCAAGACAAAAGGACTGAGGCGAAAGGCTTGGTGACCTTCTACCGCTCCCCACACAGAGGGGATGGGCAGCCTGATGGTAGAAGTCAGCATGGCCACAGGCAACATATCTCACGGGGAAGGGAAGAACCAGTCAGCCACCCTCTGAATTGAGGACCAGGGTGCAGGCGATGTACCCACTTAGAGTGGTTCGGCTGCCTGCAGGAAAGCAGCAAACAGATCTGAGAGGAAACACAAAGGCTTTTCTACTGCCTTTGTGTTCCTCAGGAGTTCAGTTGTGGCTTCATCCTGTGTGCAAGCCTCTTGGTGCCAAAGCTGCAGGGTGCAGAGGACTGTGAGGTGTGGCTGAGGTAAGCAGAGCCCTACAGGGGTGTTTCTCCCCATGGTCTCCCAAAAACCAGGAAGGCCAGCAACAACTGGTCCAGTAAAATCTCTTCCAGATCCTATTTGGCAACTCCTAGATTGCCAGAAAACTAACAGAGAGATTATCTGACCCACATTTGCACATAGGAGCTTCTCTGTGGGAATTACCTGGGACAGCAACTGTTATCCTGTGAGGAGGCTCTGCCCAAGAGGATGAAGCCAGGGGACAGGACCTTGGCTGTGGTTTTTCATTTTTCTGGTTGCCTCTAACTCAGTGAGCTGCTGCTGTGCAAGGCACTTGGTTGGAAGCCACTGCAGAGTTTGCCCTGGTAAAGAGAGGATATGAAGCAATGAGGTGGCAGTAATAAGGTCAGAAAGTTCTAGTTGGGAAGGGTGGGGGAATAAGGAGAGCCAGGGCCCTGACAACTCAGCTGTGTTACCAGGATGGAGCTGGATGCCTCAGCCTGTGCTGTGCCTCAGCACAGGACATTCAGCAAGTCCTCTTGCTCTGGACTCCTGGCATCAGAGCCATTAAACACAAGAAAAGGGAACAGTGCCCAGGCTGGGATATGATGAGCCAGCTGATAATATTGTACACCTTGGTTCCTGGATGGAGCAGGCTGTGCTTTTGAGACAGAAGAAACGCATTTTCCTCATCTGCCAGGGCTGCTGGTGCTGCTGTGGTGAATCAAAGCTTCAGTGCCCACCTCGTCTGGCCTTACTGATCTTTGTAGCAAGGCCTGGGGATTTCATGGCTCAGCTCTGTCACTCGATGTAACAGACTTTGCAAATGGGTAGAGCAGAATCAGTGCAGGATACAGATGGGGAGCTGCTAGCTCAAGCTGGAGTCCATCAGCAGAGTTCCCAGACAGGAGTGTGACAGTTGTTTCCCAGTAGAGCAGCTGCCTGTCGCTTGAGGGCTTGCAGGGAGGGAGCTAAACCTTGTCTGTGGCCAAGAGTGGGGTAGCCTGGTGCTGGCTGTCTCACTTGGTTTAAAACTATTTTGGTCTCTACAGTGTTTTGGGACTGCTCAGGCCTCCTGACATGACTTCCCCTCCCAGCCCTCAGGTCTGACAGCAGTTGGGCAGCACCTTTGTTGCAGGGAATCCCACCTAAAGTAAGGATGAGAGGCAGGGATGCCCGTGCACTGGTTGTTTGGAGGCCCAAGGGACTGAGCCCTGATTTTGGGAGGAGGAAAAGGAAGGCAGAATCTGACAGGCTGAGCCAGGAGTGGGTTGAATCGTTGAGTTTGCGCCAGAGGCTCTGGCTGCCTTCAGCTGGTATCATCCCCTCATTTGTCTGCTAAATAATTGAGCAGATTTTCTATTCAGCCTCCTTTGGAGTGAGTTAATGGAGCAATGTTGGCTAGAGCTTCTGTAAGGATCCTGTCGAGAGCAAGCAGCAGGGGAAGGGGTGAGGCCCAAAGGTGAGGCTCTTGTCCCTTACAGGTGAGGGCATGTTGTCATTAGTACTGGATGCATAGGTTGGAACAGGCTTTGGGTAAACTGAGTGGCCATCCTAGAGCTGAGATGAGCTACATAGTCCTGAGCCCTGGCCACCCTTCTACTCCTTGTGCTTCCCTTATGCCTCATGGACATCATGACCTCGGCGGCAGGGGGAGCAAGGCCAGGCAGTGCAGTTCCCAGCCCTGCCTGTGGATGATGGCTACAGTGTGAGTCTGGAGGGTTACGGCACGTGCAAGGAACCAGGAAACTTGTCTGCATTGCAACTGTACAAGAAGAGACCTAAGCAGCCTTCAAGGTTCGTCTCCCAGGAACTTCTGCCTGGAAGATGGAGGAAATAGAGGGAAGAGGACTGTTGTCACCAGGACCATGGTGGTATCAACCAGCAGAGCAGAGAACAGGGATCCTGGGCCAGAAACAACTATGCTGTGCCAGTGGAATGCTGAGCACAACCCAGCAGCACCTTCCAGGAGGAGCAGCACTCTTGAGACCGTGGGGACTTGGCCGTTCCCTGCCAGACACGGCAGTTCTCTGCAGTCCCATAGAACACTAATTACTAATCACTTAAACACTTATGCCCATTCAACACATACTGATGAGTGAGCTATTGTGGATGAGTAGAGATTTCATGGACCACTGAGTCTAAAGGAATCCTTGCTGCCTTGCTCTGAAAGTTCAGAAAGTGAGTGGTGCTCAAGCCTTGCAGTGCGTAACACATTGGGATGAGCATGAGCCAGAGCATAGAGGAGTGACTAGGTCAACCCTAGGTTTCATGACTGCAAACAGTCTGACCTTAGTTTCCTACAGTTTTTACAAGCTGCCAGCTCCAAACACTGCATCCTGGGGAGAGGGACTGCCAAGGCTGGGATCTCCCAGTCCCTCAGGGCTGTCAGGCACGTGCTGAGAGGCAGGAGTAGGCTTCATGCTACCCAGCAACGGGCTTTCCTACTTCAAGCTCTTTGAAAAACTGTGAGCATCATAAGGGAAGGATCCATGGCCAGACATGGACATTGTGTGTCCAGCCCTGGTGGCAAGAGGACAGGAATGGGACATGAGTTTGCTGTGCCCATGGTGTCCTGTCTAATATATGAAGTGCCAGGGAAGACAGGAGTTAACACTGGAGACTCGTCCTCAAAGCTGGTCTTTATCCTGCCATGTGATGCCATGCTTTGTGCTGACCCATTGCTTCACCCTGCAGAGTCAAGGAGTAGGAAGCCAGTTTGGTCACAAGCTGGAGCTGTAATGGTGCAGATGGTAGCTGAGAGAGGACAGTGGATTCCTCAGGGACCATCCATTATGTTTCCCAACTCCTGCCTGTCAGGGAGGCTGTGCTTCTGGATAGGTTGTTCCTTGCTGAGGCAGTTTGCTTTTTAGGCTGCATAATGAACTGCTTTGACAGTTCAGATGGCCATGCCTTGCTTGTTGGAGCAGCAATGTGTGGGGTCTGTTCTGAGCATCATAAAGATGTGAAATGCAGCAACAGGATTTTCCTGGGTAAAGGCAGTGAGGAACCTCAGATATGCTGTCCCTGGCATAGTGGGGCTCAGCCTTCCTGCAGGGAATTGCAGCCAGCCTAAAAGAGCTCTCTTGGGTTTCTCCAGGCTGGTGTGTCCCTGGAGAGGCATTTGGGAGCTTTTCTCACACTCCCAGGTGGTCCTGAGCTCTTTTCCTGAGTCTTCAGCCTTGGCTGAGGATCCTGGTTTGCAGGAGCATTAATGCACGGGATGCTGGTGTTGGTACCAGGGAGGGGGGAAGGTTTGCGAGGAGATCCATGGGGATGGTGACAGCAAAGCAGTGGGTAGGTAGCACCCACTCCAGGTGCTGGAGCCTGGAGCAACACTTCAGCTTTCCTTTTGGGGGAACATGTGGTGCTTAGATGTAGTGTGTGCTCCAGCATGGGCTCAGCACCATCTCAGCAGACTTGAGGCAACGACCTTGCCGAATTTCAACCTGGGCCCTCTCAGCTGGTTCTGTTTTCTAGACAATCCCAGGGCAAATTGAAACCATCCTTTCCATGAGATCCCAACGTGGGTGCAAAGCCAAGGCATGGCATCGCCTCAGCTCCAACCGCACGGGGCAGGGTGTCACTCACCTGTCTATCCAACGCTGCAGCACCTCGACACTCAACGGCAGCACCCCGCCGTGGCCGGCTCAGCGTTGCGGGTTCATCAGGAGTGCTGCGCTAACGCGAGGCGACAGTGCCGGCAGCGGCGGGAGCGTGGGGAGCGAGGGCGCGGGCCGGCGGGGCCTGTCGCTGCGCATCCCATCGCCCTCACCGAGCAGCGGCCGCGGGGTGCGCAGCGGCGGGGCACGTATCTCATGAAGCTGTGCTCAAGGTCAGCGTCGGGAAGGGCACTAGGAGGCTCTGGTTATCTCCAGAGAGCTGCTTCCCCAAATGCTCGCTCCTCCTTGAATGGACTGGGGGGGGTTCTGACAAGTACTTTGGGTAGGGTTGACTCATTGCTGGGAAAAACGCTGCTTGTTTCCTGGCTGCAAAAGTTGAAGGACAGGTGCTAGCACTGTTCCAGTGCTGCAGGGACTTTCACTTCCCTCTAGCAGGTCGTGGAGCTGGAGTGCATGGCCATAGGGGGCTGCAGGTTGTAGGGAAGGTCTGCAAAGGGTCCTTATCCCCATTTGTCCTGCTTGGGTTGTGTCTGAGGAGCCCCGTGGCTCTGGCATCCCCTATGCTGCAGGTAATGTGGGAGGACACCCTTATCTCTCTGGAGCATCAGGCAGAGGGGGCAGAGCTGCTCTCTGCACTAGGGCTATGCAAAGTTGGATGCTGGAGAAAGCAACACCAGCGTCCAGTGAAGTGGGGACTCTGACCACAGAAGATACTGAAACTCAGCCAAAGATAGGGCCGGTCCCATCCTGAGTGGGTCTCCTCAGAATTCCTCAATCCTGCTTGTCTGTTTTGAGCTCTAGATAAGCCCTTGTATCTGTTGGCACTGCTCCTTCCCCACTCCCAGGCATCACTTTGGAGACCTGCCCTCCCAGGAACAAGTCACTGGATGCTGCTCTTGCACCAGCCCCAGGCCACCAGCTCTGTCTCAGCACATTTAACCCCTTTCACTGAGTCCACCCTGATGCTGATGGGAACAGAGACTTCAAGCTTGGTGTGAATCACCTGGCTCTGTGTGCTAGGGCAGCAGGAATTCAGTGCTGCTTCAGACCCCACCACTGCACCCATGGGCTGAAGGGTGGCTACACACTGCTGCCCTGCAAGGGCAAGGAGACACTCAGCCCATAGTGAGCTTAAAAAAATAGGCATTTTTTTATTCCAATGTAACTAGAGAATTACGACCCAAGAGAGGATTACTCACATTTATCGATAGGCTGTGATTAGATTACTGCCTAAATAGCCGTGCTTTAGCAGCGCGTCTGTCCGCCTCAAGGAGAAGCAGCGAAGGAGGGTGGTGCATCCGAGCCCTCTGGTTCCTTGGTGGCACAGGGAGCTCTGAGCAATGCGGGCCAGGTGCTATACCGCGACACCTAATCCTGCCTTGACTATTTACAGCTGCTTGGGAAACAAAAGCTTGTCACATTTCCTTGGCTGCATGGATAGTCGGGTGCTGAGCTCCATCCCTCCTGCGTGGCCATGTTCAAGGATGGGGTGTGTTCCTGCCTTGAAATGGGGTCATGCTCCCTTTGTGCCCCCAGCCACAGCATGCTGATGAGGATCGGCACAGACTGGTGACATTGCCATCCCTGGGGGCCCTGGCAGGAGTGAGGACAGTACCCCACTTGACATTGCTATTCTTTGGCTGGGGGATCCATTACAGTGGCACCAGATTGAGTCTCACATGCCCAGTCTGTGGCAGACCACTGGCCCCAGAGTCACTGTTGGGGAGTTCGGCTGCCTGAAGGAAGTGGAGGTTCCTCAGGTGTGCTGGGTTCATCAGTGTTACCCTTGTGCTAATGAGGCTGTTGCTAGTGGCGTATGCAAAGAGCTCTTGCCTGGCACCAACATCCACCCCCAGTCCAAAACCCACCAGGAGCTCATGGCTGAAGCAGCTGTGGGTGATGCTGGTCACCCTTGTGGGTTGTGGTCAAAGCTGGGAATTCAGGGTGCCCAACAATCCTGCACTAGCAGCAGTGGAGAACAGCTCTCAGGAGGCTCTGGCTCTGCTCCCAGCTCTGCCCCACTATGACACAATGGGGGTGTCTGAAAAGACAGAGCTGATGGACTCTGAGTCTGACTTGAGCTGCAAGACCTTGGGGTGCTTGGGGTCAGGGAGGTCCTCACCAAGACCCAGACGGATCTTGCCATTCTGCGTCTCCCTGATGGGCTCAAGGAAGACCACGTGCTTGTTGGCACTGACCTTGCGGTTTGGGCCATCGGTGGCAGGGGGAGTGGTGCTGAGGATGGAGGATTGGGCGCTGCACTCCTGTGGAGGGCTGAGGGGAGCTGGCTTCTTGCAGCAGCTCAGGCAGCGGCAGGGGGTGAGGTACAAGTAGATGATCACGAGCACCAGGCTCACAATGCACCCCAGTAGTGTCGTGAGGCCGGTGCTGAAGATCTCCCCGTCTGGCTTGGGGTAGTGAACTGTCACATTGAATTCACATAGCCTGCTAAAATTGTGGGGGTTGTTGATGGCCAAGCCTACATAGACCCCCGAGTGCCAGGGCTTGGCTGCTGCAATCTTTAGGCTGCCATTGCGGTAAACCTCCAAGGAGCGGTTGCTATTCCCTGGATGTTTGATGGGCTCATGTTGAGGAGAGATCCACATGTAGGTGGTGGCTGAGGCTGGCAGACTGGTGTTGCAGGTGAGCAGGGGGGTCTGGCCCACCATCACAGGGAAGGGCACAGGATGCATGTCTTCAGGGCCTGCTGAGCAGTTCTCAAACATGTGGTTGTATTTGAGGAACTTGATCAAGGACCGGGGCACATTATCAGACACCTTGCAGGTATGTTCCTCAAAGAAATCCTTCACGGAGCTGAAACCTCTCTGCTTCCAGCGCTGGAGCATCAGGTAAAGCGGGCAGCTGCACCTCACAGGGTTGTTGTGGAGGTACAAGCCGTTCCTGATGTTTTCAGGCAAAGCTGTCAGCTCCTCCACAGGGATGCTGCTCAGGCTGTTGGAGGAGAGGTCCAGTGTGCGGAGGCTGTAGTTTCCCAGCCCCTGAACTGAGTGGAAGGGGAAGGTGGTCAGGTTGTTCCAGCTCAGGTAGACTTTCCGCAGGCCACTCAGCTTGGTGAAGGCATTTTCATCCACTCGTGTAATGCGGTTGTTGTAGAGCAGCAGCTCCTCCAAGCTCACCAGTGCATCAAAGTAGTGAGTCTCAACAGCATGCAGGTGGTTGGAGGACATGTCGAGGTGCCTCAGGTAGGAAGCATTGTGGAAAGCCTGTGGAGAAAGGTCCTTAATCTGGTTGTGGCTGATGTGGAGGGCTTCGAGGTGCGGGAGGGCAGCCAGCCAGCGGTCATGGAGCTGGGTGAGGGCATTGTGACTGAGGTCCAAAGTGGTGGCAGTGGGTGGTAGTGCCCCGGGCACATGCTGCAGTGTCTGCCGGCTGCAGCTCAGCAGGTCGGAGGTGCAGATGCAGGCGATGGGGCAGCTGCGGGGCAGTGGGGACGTGTAGGGAGTGTGGCTGTGGGCACACAGCTGGAACAGCAGCAGCACCACTAGCTTTGCCATCTGAGGCCAGAACAGATCTGTGGATGCCTGCGGGGACATTGTGCCGGCCAGGTGCCTCTCGTGCAGCTCAGCAGCACAACACAGCTCGACAAGATGTGAGAGAAAGTGTGCTGCGGTCCTCCCCTCTATCCCCCCGTGCTGCCTTGGTAGAGGAGTCCTACCAAGCATCCACAGCTGCCCCTTTGCACCCTGCAAAGCAGGACCCCGATTCCAGCCGTGGGGCTTGAAAAGACTTCAAGGGCAGCATCGCCCTGCCCAGCACTGCCGTACCTCACCGTGGCGGCCCGTACCTGTATTCTGTTCTGGCTGGTCGTGGGCTGCCCAGCACCCGGCTGCCGTGGGGTGGGAGCTGGCGTCTGCCGTCAGGGGTCTGAGACACTCCAGCGTTTCGGGGCTGTGCTGCGTGCTCGGCGAACGCCTTGCAGTCTTCTGCTGTCGGGCGTCCCTGGAGCACGAAGTTTCTCACGGCTCAGCATCCCCATGCTCCGGTCCCTGGTGAGCACCATTCGGTTCCCTCCCGGCCAGCAGCATTTTTCCGGGGTCGGAGCTCGCTGCGGGAGCGCGGTCCCTCTCCTGCCCCTATTTATGACCGTACTGGCAGTGCACAGCCTGTGGGCCGGGCAGGATCCCATTGGTCCTGGCGTGGGGAGTGGTGGCCGCGGTGGTGGCTGTGGCCGTGGTTGTCCTGTTAGTGGGCAGGGCGATGCACAGCCGGCAGCAGCTCTGCGTGGTGGCTTTTCCCCAGGGATGCTCAGAGCCATTTCACCAACCCTCCGACCTTACCGGTGTGTAGTCGCTGTCCCTCCCGCTGGAGAGGCGCAGCCTGGAGCCGCTGGAATTTGTTAGGCGACGAAGCAGAGCTGTGCTGTCTGCTCCACCACTGCCCAGCCTCCGGCAGGATGCTGGAATAAACTCGCCCCGTCGTCACCTCGGAGCCCATCGTGTCACATCCTGCACCCAGCCTGACAGAAGAGATGCTCGTCATTCCCTCCCTGCCATGGTGCTTAGCATCAAGTCACGGTCCTTCACGCTGCTCTCGTCCTTATCAATTCCTGCATGAGATAGCAGCGATCCTCCGGCTCCTCTGGCCATGGGGGGTCCTGAGCCCAGCCCAGCCCACGGTGGAGAGGGTGCTGTGGGGAGGGGTTGCCACAGGGTGAAGGGCAGGATGCACAGGAATGTCATTACCCAGTTAGTGCGAAGTGGAAAGGCGGGCTGGGGAATTGGTTTCCATTAGGGCAGCAAAAAAAGCTCGTTTGGCTGCTGCAGCTGCTGCAAATCAAGGGACTGTTAACCCCCTGCACCCCAGCCCAGGCTTAGCCTGTGCAGCCAGGTCGCTTCCCTGCTCTGTTTGCCTGAGAGCCAGCCACGGAGCAAGTGCTGTGCTTTGCTGAGGGCCACAGCACTGGAGCCTGATGGAGATTCCTGCTAAGATGCCCTTCATCTGTCCCTTCTTGTGGCTGCCCTTGGCCTCAAACGTGACTACTGCTTCCTGCCTTGTCGGGCAGCCACTTGCCCTGGGAATACACTGGTCTGTCTCTTGGTGTAAAGGAGCACAGCTCCTGCCATGAGGCAGCTGCTGCAGCAGCTCTCCCTTCACCTTTGTGGTGCTGTGAAGCGAGGATGATGCTGGCTGCTTCAGCTGCCTTGCAGCTTCCTGGGCTCACCAGGCAAGGGCTGCAGCCTCAGCAAGTGCTAATGCACCGTATCGATCCCTCGAAACGCTGAGCTGGGGGAGGCAAAGGAGGAGGATGGCTGCTGTGCCCTTCAGCTGCATTTGAGCACGTTTCCCTGGCTCCATGCTGCAAGGAGTCAGGGGGGCTGCTGGGTGGGGCTGCAGTGGGGTGGTCTTGTGACCCTAGGGTGAGTTTCACCCAGGACAGAGGCCAGACTATGTCCCTCCGCAGGGCTGAGCGTGCGACAGCAGTGCTGCTGGCAGACCCCTGCTTCCAGCTGCGTTCCATCCAGTACCTCCTGGGCCACGCCGAGTCCTCGGCCCTGGCAGCTGCTGCCCCGACCGCAGACAAGCGACACTTCTCCCTGCGCAGGTGTAAGTGTTCTTGCTGCATGGGGACCTAGGCTGTGGCCACTATGGGGCCATGGCCGGAATGGAGGATGAATTCCTGCCGTTTGTGACCCTTGCAACATGTCCCAGCCCTGTAGCTGTGGGACAGGGATCCATGGCTCTCCTGCTGTCTCCCAGTGGTGGCATTTGGGATGGAGCTCTGTCCACTGCCTGCTTTTGGCAGTTTTGTCACTTTGTGGTGCCCAGTGTCCTATTGCTGACCCAAATACCCAAAATTCCTGTCCCCAGCACCAGGCCCCGTCCTGGCTGATTTCCAAGGGTAGCTGCAGTCCTCTAGCACCTTGGGGGAGCCTGAGCCGCATTCACCCCCACATTTACTATTTGTTTCACAGACACAGGGTACATCAGTGCTGAGGAGCTGGAAAAGGTGGAAAAGATGCTGAGCCACCTGAGCGAGGAGTCCAAGCAGGCAGCTGCCACCACACTGGTGAGTTTTCCCCTGCCCAGTCCCTGTGTTTGGCGGTAGCCCCAGCACAGCTGCCCTGGGATGTGGGGGTTTTGCTGGCACTGGTAGCAGTCTGATGTCTCCCAACAGCCCACCAGTGAGGAAGACCTGTGCCCAATTTGCTACGCACACCCAATCTCAGCCATCTTTAGACCCTGCTCCCACAAGTCGTGCAAGTGAGTAGTTCACACATGTGACACCCCCCCCCCAACCAGGGTGGACTCCCCATGCTGTGCTGGGGAGCACTTACACTCTTTCTCTGTCCCAGAGCCTGCATCAACCAGCACCTGATGAACAACAAGGACTGCTTCTTCTGCAAGGCCACCATTACAGGAGTGGATGACTTCACCAAGCCAGCCAGCTCTTAGCGCCCAGCCACACACCCCAGGCTCCCCAAGCTGAGCAACTGGCTTCTCTCAAACAGGGCCGTTGCCCACAGGGCCAAGACCCAGCACCGGCCAGTGTGGGGCAGGGGGCTGTTGGGAAGGACAAGCTGCTAGGGGTGAGATCGACTGCCAGGCTCTGGGCCCCAGCATCCCCCTCACCCAGCTCCTCTCTGTCCCATGGGCCATTCTCAGGGAGGGGAGCCCAAGCTCTGCGGCAGCCCCGGTGCTGGGGCAGGGGGGCTAGGCTGGGCAGTTGGGCTGTTAACTTGCCCCTGGCTGCGGGCTGATTTAATGAAATGCAACATTAAATTATTCTTCCTTATGTGGTACCCTGAGATGTGGGGATGGGAAACCAGGCCAGCTTTGGCAGGTGACCCAGAGCTCAGGCCGTGCTCAGATGACGCTCAGCAGTAGCTGGAAATATAAATATTTAATCCAAGCAGAGCCAGGAGCACAGGGTCCACCGCAGGCTGCTACATGATGATGCGCGGCTCTGGGACAGACTCGATGATGGACTTGTGCGGCAGCACGTTGGCCCCGTTGAGGTAGAGCTCGTCGTTGACAATGACATCCTCGCCCAGTACTGTCACATTCTCCATACGCACCTGCCCCATAGAGGCCCTTGTCATGCCTGCCCTGGTTCAGGGCTCAGTGCCACAGTCCTGCTCTTGCCCACCAGCACATCCCTCCATCCCTTCAACTGCAGCCAGCAGAAGTGGGAGGGCAAGAGCTGAGCCCCAAACCCTGCAGGGGCACCCATGTCCTCACCCACTGTCCCACAGAGCAGCTCCAGCCCACGATGCAGGACTCCAGCCAGGAGTGGGAGCGGATGCGGGCCCCCTCCAGCACAGTGCAGCGTTTGATGCGCACCCCATCCTCCACCACCACACCAGCCCCGATCGTCACGTTGGGACCAATGACACAGTTTGCCCCGATCTTGGCACTGGGGTCCTGGAAGGAAGAGGGGCTGCATCGGGGCCAGCAGGACAACCGGAGCTCTTGGCAGGGTCTGTGCCACTCAGCCACCATGAGGACAGGAGGATGGCAGCGAGGACAGTGGCGGGAAGACACAGAGAACCTCTGACAGGGGCTCAGGGCCAGTGTGCTAGGGGCTGGCACTTACCACCAGCACATTCCCTACAACACCGGGCCCCGAGTGCAGCTTCTCAGGGTGCTGAGCCCGCAGCCACTGCAGGTACATGCACATGCCTGTGAGGAAGTCCTTTGGCTGTCCAATATCCATCCAGAAGCCTGCAGGGACAAAGCCAAAGTGCCAGTCCTCAGCGTGGGAGTGACAGTGCAGGCAAGACCCTGCCATGCTGCACACACCACATGCAGAGCCTTACTCTGCAGCTCCATGGCATAGAGCTGGCCATCCTGTGCCATGGCTGGAAAGATCTCCTTCTCAATGGAGGTGGGACGTAGCTGTGAGGACAGGGCACAGGGCTGAGCAGGGGGCCCAGGCCCACCAGCCCAGCCCAGCTCTAGCACCCCAGCCCCTACCTGGATGCGCCGCAGGATGCCAGGGCTGAAGATGTAGAGCCCGGCGTTGATCTTGTTGGACACAAAGACGCGTGGTTTCTCCACAAAGCGGCAGATGCGGCCAGTGTCGGCCTCACTCACCACCACACCATACTTGGCTGGTTCCTCTACACGGGTCACCACCAGTGAGCCCTCGCCGCCATGCTGCTGGTGGAAACGGGCCAGCGCCGCGAAGGGGAACTCGCAGATCACATCACTGTTGAGGACAAAGAAGGGCTCCCCGCCCTCGGCCAGCAGGTCCCGTGCCAGTGCCAGCGGCCCCGCTGCCCGGCCATGAGTGACACCACAGGGAGCGGGGGTGAGCCCAGTGTCCAGGCCCTCCTGGCCCTACCTGTAACTGTCTCAGTGTCCTCACTCTCCACTGCCCCTCTCAAGCCCCCAGTCCCCCTGAATCCTCAACTGGGGTCCTCACCTCGCCCTGCTGCCCCTGGTTTCCCTCATCCTGCCCATACCCATCTTGGTACACTCACCCTTCCTAGAGTCCCCATCCCTGTCTGTCACTTCCCAGTGTGCTGTATCCCTACCCATTTCCATTTTGGTGACCATGGTGTTCCTGTCCCAGTTTTCCTTGCCCATCTAAACCCCCACCCCCACTCCTGCCCATGGTACCCCCTTCCTAGCGTTACCCATCCCTACCTACCCACACCCACCCTCCTGACCATGGTGTCACCCAGTCCTGCCTACCCATCCCCACCCTGCTCCCGATGGCTTCCTGCTCTCAATGCCCCTCAACCTTGCCCATACCCACCCTGCTGCCCACGGTGTCCCCAAGCTCCCTAGCCTCACCCGTACCCATTCTGGTGTCCCACCCAGCTCACCCTCCTGCCGCCACCCCAGCCCTGCCCCCCGCTTCCTACCCGTGCCCAGCGGCTCCTTCTCGTGGGACAGGGCGATGTGGATGCCGAGCTGCGGGCACAGGGTGAGCTGCAGCTGTGGGGCGGGATTGCGGGGGGAGGCAGGGGGATGCGGAAGGCCCTTACCCGTTGCTCCTGCTCCCGCATGGCCGCCTCCAGCGCCTCCGACATGTAGCTCACGGCCAGCACCACATGGCTGACACCCACCTGCGGGAGCAGGTCTGGCTCAGCCTGCGGTGGGGCGGCCCCCACGCCACCCCCCGCGCCCCGCGCCGGGCCGNGCCCGCCCCGGGTCCTAGCGCCGACCTCGGGTCGCGCCGCCCGCCCCGAGGCTGTGCCGACCTGCAGCCAAGCTCCCGCCCCAGATTCTGCTGCCCGCATCCCGCATTCTGCGGGTCACTCTAGATGCTAGCGCCCGCCTCCGGCCCTGCCTCCCGCCGCGGCTGCCCTCAGGTGCTGTCGTTCGCCTTCAGTCCAATCGCCCACAGAGGGGTCCCGCCAGCCTCCTGCCTCAGCCCAGGAGCTGGCAAGCCCAGTCACTGCTGCAGCCCACCGCGCTCTGCCCGGTGCTAGTGCTCCCTACCTCGGGGCGAGCCTTGTTGGGAAGGGGCTGCGCTCCACGTTGCGTAGCGAGGCGAGTTATACGAGTCCTGCCTGAGCCTCCCCCCCTCCTCACGCCCCGGGGAAAGACAGGCACAGCACACCATGGACAAAACCAGATCCTTTAATGGTTTTTGGTTCTCTGTGAAGCACAAACGGGGTGATTATTTATGTAAAAACAAACTGGGAGGAAGCAAGGCTATGTACAAGCTGTGGAGTTCCACCGCGGTGCTCCAAGGGGAAGCACAGGCAACGCCTCTCATTCAGAGAAAGGGTAAGAGGCAGCGCCAGAGAAGTGCAGAGGGGCTCTCCAAGACTAAGGGCCCTGCACCAGCCCGAGCACAGCCCGCCGGGGGTAAGGACATGCACAAGGTGGGATAGGAGAAGCCCAGGAGGACAGCAGGGCTGGTGTAGGGCCCTGAGTCCCCTGCTCCACCAGCCTCGCTCCCACCTGCTGCTTAGTTCCCTGGCCACCCCGGCAGGGATGCACCTCGCAGCAGTGGTGAAACAAGAACCCAGCACAGGGCAGAGGGGCAGGGAAGTCTCTAGAACTACCCAATAAGAGGTTGCTGTGATGGGGGTGTTGGTCTCTTCTNGGACCTGTCGCAGCGCCTCCAGCTGGTGCAGCAGCAGCGCCTTATTGCAGAACTCCACCAGCGGCTTCGGCCGGCTCAGGGTCAGCGGCCGCAGCCGCGTTCCGAAGCCGCCCACCAGGATCAGCGCCCGCATCGCCCCGCGCCCGCGCCACGTCAGCGCCGCGCGCGCCGCCTNGCAAGGCTATGTACAAGCTGTGGAGTTCCACCGCGGTGCTCCAAGGGGAAGCACAGGCAACGCCTCTCATTCAGAGAAAGGGTAAGAGGCAGCGCCAGAGAAGTGCAGAGGGGCTCTCCAAGACTAAGGGCCCTGCACCAGCCCGAGCACAGCCCGCCGGGGGTAAGGACATGCACAAGGTGGGATAGGAGAAGCCCAGGAGGACAGCAGGGCTGGTGTAGGGCCCTGAGTCCCCTGCTCCACCAGCCTCGCTCCCACCTGCTGCTTAGTTCCCTGGCCACCCCGGCAGGGATGCACCTCGCAGCAGTGGTGAAACAAGAACCCAGCACAGGGCAGAGGGGCAGGGAAGTCTCTAGAACTACCCAATAAGAGGTTGCTGTGATGGGGGTGTTGGTCTCTTCTTCCACGTAACTACTGCTAGAACAAAAGGGAATGGCCTTGCGCTGCACCAGGTGAGATCCAGGCTGAACACTGGAAAAAAAAACTTTCACTAAAAGGTTATCAGGCATTGGAACAGGCTGTCCAGGAAAGCAGTGGAGTCCCTATCCCTGGAGGTGTTTAAAAACTGTGCAGAGGGGGATATGGCTTAGTGGTGGACATGGAAGAGTAGGGGTAACAGACTTGGTGATCTTGAAATGTCCTTTCTAACCTAAATGTTTCTATGAATGAAGGTCCTTGGCCAGGGAGATGGAGTGGAGCTGTGGCTTGGTCAAGCCTTTGAGTAGCTTGGAGAGAGGCAGAGGGTTGTGATTTAGGTAGGAGAAAGTTGGCAACTACCCCTGCACCCTTCCAGTGCCCCTGCCACATCCTACACCCACTGTGGCAGCTATGGCTGGCCACCAGCCCAGCACCAATGCTTTCCAAGCAGGCCGTGCACACACCGCTTCTACACACATGCTACATGCGAGTATTCTCCAAACAAGCTTTCCTGAAGTAAAAAAAAAAAACAAAACAAACAAAAAAATAAAACCCCAACCCTGGCCTTGCAGGTACCCAGGCAGTTTTTCAGGCAGCCAGGAAAATGATAAACACCATGGAACAAGTCAGTGACACCAAAGAGGGAGCAATTGGAGATGCAGAACAGAAACACGGTGGGGTGATGCGGAGCGGGGTACAGTTCAGTACCACCAGGCCACAGTATCAAACATTAATGCCCTCATCAAGGGGAGCTGTGGGTAAAGCACCAGCTCCAGGAAGGAGCCTGGCAGCAGAGCATGATCCAGCTGGCTGTTCATCCCCAAACTGCTTATTAATTTTGGGAAGGACCAACTCTCTGCAGCAAAACTAAAGGAAAGAGTCAGATGGCAGCATTTCTCACTCAGCCAGGAGCCCCTTCCCTCAACTGGAGGCCCTCAGGGAGGAAGACAAAGAGAGGGATCGACCCTAACTCTCAACCTCCCCTTCCACCATCTTCATGCATGGACCTGCCAGAAGAGCAGGGGGAAGAGGACAGCCTGGTGCTGGAGAGACACAGTCACCTACAACCTGTAGGACCAACACTACAGGACAGAAGGGCTGAAATGGTCCAAAAGGCCCCACTGCACGGCTGGGGTCACATTAACTGCTACAGATACTATTGCTAGCCCACGAGCTGACTTCTTGCTTGGTCACTGGTCCAGGGCAGAGTTACTCTCACAGAGCCCCATGCCTGCCTGTATGCAGGCCTGCCCGTGCCACACCAGTGGAGAGGAAGCAGGACCCAGGCTTGAGTACAAGCCCAGGCAGTGGCATTCCCTCCCGGCTGCAGCTCTGCCAGGGGTTGCATTTGGTCATTTTATTTCTGAGTTTGGGTTGGTTATTCACAGTGCCCAAACAACAGAAAAAGGCAGCATCAAAAGCAAAGCCCTGTCAGAAAACCCAGGGCAGGACTCACAACACCAAACACACAGACCAGCACCTGTGCTGCTCACCATCAGCCCCACAGACACTGCCAACCATCAAGTGCCCTTTCCAAAGAGCACAGGAGAATTTCAAAGGGAAGGTTCTCCTGGGGGCTCCCAAGGAAGGAGGCTCCTCACAACAGAGCCATGGCCCCTTGAAGAGCCCCAGAGCTCTCCTGCTTTCTCTTCCCTGTGTCCAGGTCCTCCCTTCAGAATCCACATGTGACAAGTGGAGAACCAGAACACCCAACACCCAGCAGGCATCTATGGAGCCTCCTCCAGAAGGCAGAGCTAGAGCTGTCAGAACCATCTGGCTGGCATGAAGAGCTCTTCCATCTTGCCTCCCCTCAGCTCTCCTATCAAGTACATTTAAAAACAATGGAGCAATACAATTGTTTAAAACCGAAGTTGTCTTCTTTTTTCCTGTGGTAGTAGTTGGTCTTGTCTGCTGCTGCCACCAGGACAGTAAGAGGTTGTAGCACAGGGCTACTGGTTTTCCTCACGCATCTGTTCCATGATATTGATGAGGCTTTCCAGCCCAAACACATAACCCATGTCGGGTCCATCATGCACAGTGGGGTCATCACGAAAGCCCTTGAAGGTGCTGTGTGCAAAGTCAATCATGCGCACGTCCACCTTGGGCTGGGCCGAGGAGCCAGGCTCCATGCTGCCGCCATCCTGAAGGCTCTCTGGGAGAGAGCTGTCCACCCGCTTCAGGCGCATCTCCGGCCGGCGCTCCACAAACATCCCTGCCCTGCTGTCCTTCCCATCATAAATGATGAGAAGGGAGCTGGAGTAGAAGCGATAGGAGGCCTGTCTCTCCAAAACTGCCTTCAGGCTTCGCAGTTTGGCCAGTATAGGTTCAAAGAGGTCCTTGCGCAGCTCAATGCCATTGTGGAGATACTGGTAGAGGGCATTGCGGAAGCCCTCAATGGAAAGACCTCGTCCATAGTATTTATTCCTGCACAAGTAATGTCCTGTGTCCAGCTGATAGACCTAGAGCACCAAAGGAAACAGGTATCAAGTGGGAGCTACAGGTTAAGGCCCTGCACAGATTGCCCTGAGCTGTCCCATACTGGTAAGGCAGAAAGAACTCATTCCATTCCCCACCATACCCAAGAGGGAGCAGGAAATGGTTCTGCCTGCTCTCTGAATTCCATAGCAACTCATGAGTGCATCCCCATGGGCAAGGACAGGGTGCCCAAGCACTGGTTCTCTCCTAGGACACGCAAAAAATGTCTCCTCACCTCAAGCATCCCCAGGAGGCGCAGCACAACAGACCTTGAGGCTGAAAAAGCAGCAACCTGGACAATCCTCTGGTAGCAGGAGCTGCTAGCACGCATTGCCATTATTGGGTGATACGATTAATGAGGGGGTCCTGTTGCCTCAGAGTGTGGGCAGACATCTGGATTGCAAGATCCTTTTGTGGGTGGGGAAAGGAGCAGCTCTTGCACAACAGCAGCAAACCCTTGCGTGCAGGGCACAGCCACGAGAGAAGAGTGTACAATGCAGAAACGTCAGCTGCTATTGGGACAGAGGCACACATCTTCCCTGGGCACTATGATTCTGGGTCTGGCTAAGCCTCAAAAATTATTTTATTAGAAAATCCTCTAACTGTCTGTAGACAAAAGAGCTCTGGATAAAGTAGGCCTTCTCAGGAGAAGCAGATTCCTTTGTTCTGGGCTTAGAAATTAAGAAATGTACTGTGAACACTGCTGCACCTACCTGAACTGGGAGGCTTTGTAACAGCACTCAGCAGAAGACACTAACTGGGGGGTCTGCTGGGGCTGTGAAACAGACTGCGCAGCCTCAGGGATCCCTACCTGCATCCCACACACACGCACACCCAAGGTGGCGGAAGTGCTCTGTTCACACTTCTTCATCTGCCGAGCAGCCTTCTCCTCAGACGCATCATCTCCGTGCTGCCTGGTCCCCATCTTCAGATCAAGCACACAGGGAAGCTTGAAGTGATGCACCACGTTCTCCAGCAAAAGGAATTCTGGGAGACGTGTCAAGGAGAGCTTACCAGAGACACTGTTCCCTAGGGCCACTGCAGGTAGGGGTGTGGGCCAGCACACCATAGGGTTGGGGAACAAATGGGAATCAAAGAACCACCAGGACAGGCAGAACAGATCATCTGGGGAGGTGAAGAGGGTAAAACCCCAACAGTAGCGCCCAGGCTTTGCCAGTTAGCAGAGGAAATCAGCCTGGAAAGTGGAATGGGCAACATTAAGCAAGATGGCTGCAGGCATACTGGAAGCTCAGCAATGGGGACAGGAGAGCAGAGTGCCAGTGTCAGGAAGGACACAGCATGTCAGTAAGAACTGCTGATAGGCTCAAGGAGAGCATAAAGCCTAATCAAATTAGCAATTTAACCATATGGATAAAACAATGCAATCCCCATGGACTGAAAATTCACAGTTCCAAGTAACAGCACAGTGCTGCTGCTCCTGCCAATGCTGCCCAACACACAGCAGGGAACAGGGAGGCTACAAAGGCAGGAAACAGAAGGTTAACAGGAACCTTCAGGCACAGTGGGCAAACCCTCCACTAGGGCACAGTGCTGAGGACAAACCCCAAACAACTGGGGCAACAGCTTGATCCAAAGGGGAGAAAACAACCCTGATGTTTGTCCTCCAGGGCACGGCTTAATATGGCAACCAGAGCACAGCCAGAATAAACCTACAAGGAAGTTTAATGTTTAGAAAAATCTGTCATTAGCTATGTTTGAAAGAGCAACTTTGTAATAATAAGGAAGTGTAATTCAACAGGACAGGCAAAGAGAATTACTTCTCTGCAAGTGACAAGGGCTAATTTAAAACTAAAATCTGGAGGCTCAAAGCACAGAAAGGAAATCCACAGAGGTAAATGGTGAAAAATACAGGTACTAAAAGTTAGTTGGTTTCCATGTGAGGAAAACAGTATCAAACTCCAGCAGGTGAAACAGAAAAAAAAGAAACACCCCACAAACTGGGAAGTGCAAGACAAAAACATGAGAAATCATATGGAAGGCACAGGAAGTAACAAATCCAGTTAGTCTGGAGTTAAGTCAAGTCAGGCAAGACTGCCCACAGAGTTTAAAGATAAAGAGGAGCTAAAGGGGGCAGAAGTGGCACGGCAATGTACAAAGAGACCCTCTAGAAAGAGAAACAGGATCGATATTTTGCTGCTTTGTTTACTGGTAAGACCTTAAGGGATTCCCAAACCAGAATTCTGATCTCACAGAACTCTCAGACTGAAGTGGCCAGAGAAGGGATTGCACGTCAAACAAAATGAGTCGTTCAGACTGTGTTAAATGAGTTGCACATCAGGAGACTGAACAGGGGCTGCTGCAAACCAACCTGACTGGTCTGGCAGCCCAAGTGGTCAGTAGGGGCTGTATGTGGAGATCCACACCTTTCAGTAACTGGAGCCAATAGGGAGATGGCAAATATTCTCAAAGTACTAAGCTACTCAAAGCTGCCAAAATAAGGCACGGTTGTGAAAGACCCCAAGGATCTTATGATGTTGCCATTACTGGGCAGGTGAAATTCACTACAGATTATTCACAAGATGGTAAACACAAAGAGAAAAAGATTCTTAGTGCATAAAGTAACGTGTTTTGAAACAACCATTACCAGTCAGGAATGGGATCTGGGGGCAATGAAACACCAGTTAGATCAAGAGACTGTGCTAGAAATTATGAGGGAGAGGAAAGACAACAGCACTTAATACCAATGGACACCTCCAGTTCACCTGCACCTTCTGTCCTGTGTGCAGTGCTGGTCATTGTCTCCAAACGATACAGTAGAACCAGAAGACACTCAGGAAAGGTGACGAGGGCAAACATAACTCATTCCCAAGGGATTACTGAACAGGAAAAGCCTGGTATAGAATAACAGAATGGTTTGGGTTGGAAGGGACCTTAAAGATCATCCAGTTCCAACCCCTCTGCCATGGGCAGGGACACCTTCCACTAGATCAAGTTGCTCAAGGCTCTGTCCACACTGGCCTTAAACACCTCCAAAGAGAAGGGAACCACAACCTTTCCAACCAACCTGCTGCAGTGTCTCACCACCCTCATTGTCAAGAATTTCTTCCTAATATCCAGTCTAAATCCACCCTCTTCCAACTAAAAAACCCTATAGTTCAAGCCACGAGCCAACAATAAAGGAAAATACAGGATGACCTAGTCAGAAACGCAGCTGCTCCAAGCATCAGTGTCGCTGCACAGGAAGCAGGAAGGAACAGCAACAAGAAACACCTAACAGTTTTGGTTGTGTGGAGGACAGGAAAGCCAAAGGCAGTGGAGGTCTGGCTGCCCAGGCACAAGGCATGAGGCCAGGGCTGCAGCAGTGAGCTGACACACTCAGCTCTGCTTCCCAAAGGATACTGTAGAGCTTTCGGTCCTTAGACTCGGAGCGCATGCGGCTCAGCTGCTGCTTGTGGCAGCGCAGGCTCCAGGGGTTATAGCTGATCTTCTCAGAGCTCAGACCACTGTTCCCATCCAACATCTGAAATGGAACATCTGAATGGATGTGCAAGTCCATCCTGGGACTCTTCGTTTCCTGGATGCTGCCGGTATAAAGACAGAATAAACTGGCCTGTTAGGATCCAAGCATCTTCCAGATACAACTGTCACCCTCCTGGGGACACGACCATCTCCTGCTCCACACTTCACACAGCACAAAAGTTCTTAACAGCATCCCCACAAGTGCCCTGGGCTGTGAACCTGTGCTGAAGAGCAGTCTGTCTAACAGCTCTACTAGGTTGTACTGTAGGAACATTTGCTTCTCAGGGAGCTCTGGCTGGTGTGAACAGGCAGAAACTCATACTCAAAGTAGCCCTGGAAAAAAATTCTGGGTTAAAGAACAGGTGGATTGAGGTGTTTGAATCTGCTCTACATGCTTTGGTTCCACATCCAATAAACTGCAAAGAGTTATGTCCTCTGTCAGAAGCATTTCATGCAGGTGACTCACCCTAAACCCAGCACAACTCCTGACATCATTTGCAGCACCACAGTGGGCTGGGCTAGCAAGTGAGAGACAGCCTGGCCGCTGTATGGTGTGCAAAATGCCCTTGATAAAAGGAGCACCAGAGCTGAAAGGGGAAGACACATTTCCTGCTCATTTTGCTATCACTGAGCCCTCAAAGCTTTACCTTTCACTACTGTCACTGGCCAGGCCAGGCTTTTCCTCCTTGTGCTCACTGCCGCTGCTTGATCTGTGAAGGCTCCGACGCGAGTGCTTGCGTCGTGGCTGGTCCCTCTCTGGCATATCATCCTGCTCCAGAGCCTCATTCTCCACGTAAGGATAGGCTACCAGGTTAATGTAGCCATCGCTGTCTCCCTCAAAACAGACAGACACCACACCTGCCAGAGAGAAGTGATGTTTCAGTTCTGTTTCCCAAGACGGGGGAACACAACCACTAGCACCCAAACATTCCACAGGAAAGGGGAAAATGTAGCTCCCAGAGCAGCAAATCCAGAGCCAAGAAAGGTGTAAGACTACAAGAACCCAAATATTGTCAGCACAGTACAGAGGAGAAATCCCCCAAGCAATGTTCTGTGCGTCTACTTGAGCAAGCAGTAGGCAGTAGCAGAGGAAGCTCTGCCACCCACAGAAAATGAAGGACAAAAGCACAGCTGCTAGGCTGAGAGGATCATTTCCTTCCCCTTCAGTCTTGCAGCCAATGGGAGAAAGTCAAGCACAGCCTACCAAGGTGTTGAGGTGGGCAAAGCACATGTAATATATATCTAGTTCATCTGGGTAAGCATCTGTGCCCTGTAGAAGTGCTCCTGCTGCTGACAAGGACATTGCTGGCCAAGGAGAAGTGTGCTTTCTCTGCTGATGGATGTCTCTAGCATCTGAGCCATGAAGTACAGCACTGAGGCTGAGGTGACACTTGCCACTCTTATTAGAAGCCAGTTTCACAGAACAGGGATCTGCGAGGTCCCAGGGCTTCCTAGCCAAAAACCAGGGAGCCCTGGAAGTAGAACTACCCCAGTCAGGTGCAGGGAAGCAGGACCATTTGTATCCTCTCCAGTTTTACCTTCTGAAGGCTCCCAGAAAGCACCATGGTCCAAGGGAAGGTGTAGATCTTTCACAACACAGACTGAGTACTATGTACTGAGTACATCTAGCTGGCCAGCCACAGAACAGCTGACATCTTCATCTCTGGCACACCTTGAGCCCTGAAAATTAAGCTATCAGCCCATCTCCTAACTTGCAATGACAAAAATATTTCACTAGCTTCTCACCAGGAGCTGCCAGGAGCATCAGATGCTAGATACACCAAATGACATGATTCATCACTAACAAGAAACAGCCCTGCACTCCTCAGCTGATGCAGGACATCACATTACTGCCCTTCCTTTTTCCTTATCTGCACATGACAGTGCTAACAAAGGTTCAGGCAGCTCAGCATCACCCCAGGGCAGTTCAGGACTCCGCTGTGTCGCGACATAAACACCAAGTGCTCCAGCTGCCTGGACGTGCTCCCTAAGAGATTCCTGTGAAAGAGCAATCCTAACAGTTTCCTTAAAGTGCTGAGACAGGAAGTATCATCTCAAATAACCCTCACCCTCCGATCAGCAGGAACAATTTCTGGAACTATCAGAAACCTGTATTGGACTCCAATGAAATCTCACACTGGGATGGAGATGCATGTCCTATGCCTTGAGGCTACCAGGAAGTATCTACCTTCAAGAAGACAAGTCTCCATCTGGACTATCATCTTCATCAGCTTTAAACACAACTCATATTGATGTCAGTAAGTATATAGGCTTCTGCTGGGATTTCTGATGGGTCACTAGAGCACTGTATGGCCCCAGAATAAGCAGGGGTTATAGCAGGACCCATCTGTTGGAGGCTGTATCTTTCATTCATGACTTGCACATAGACACGGGTAAGGTTACACTGCTCAAAGACTTCAAGGTTGTAGGCAGATCAAATGCCAAGGCCCTGAACAGATGGTGGTCCCAGCTGTCTCAGAGCACTGTACTCCCCAGTTCTGTACGGTGACAAAGCAGTAGAGGCAATAGGAATGCCACATCCCCCAGAATGCTACCTGCCAGCACTACCATCCTGAATACAAACACGCATGGGCCTAAAGATATTGAGTTGCTGAAAAATACATATGGGCTGCCAACCTCCCACATCGATGCAGGCACTGGAAAATTCCATTCCTTCCAAGCAGCTGGGGACAAGGCTTCACCTCAGTGCAGGGAAAGAAACACTTCCTGCTTCAGCAGCTCTCCGATAGGGCTCCATAAAAGAGATGGGATGAGGAAGCAATAAATTATGGGGCTGCAATGTACCAGTGCTTAGTATACGATCAAACTTCATTTGCTCAAGGTCAGGCCTGTAATTGACAATAACTTGGTAGTAAAATAACTTCAGTTACACCTCCATAACCTTAAGCTTCAGACTGCAAAGCGCCACACTGCACATTTTGTGTTGAGAAAGAGGAACATGTTAAACTCTGCATGTCTACAACAAAGACTTCCTCCTTCCCAAGTGGTCCTATCCAACTGCTAGCTTGCACAAGAGGAAGAACAAATACCAAATTGCCAGGAAAAAAAAAAAAAACAAACAAACCCACACACATCAGAAAAGGCAGAAAGGCACCAGCAGCTGTAGGCAAATGAGAGGGGCAGGCTGCAGAAGCAGTTAAGTGCATTCTAGCATGCTCCCAGGCCTCACCTTTGTACTCGGGTGTGAACTCCTTCATCTCTGGGGGCAGAGATTCATAGAAGCGCTGCTCTCTGGTGATGAGGGGCTTGCAGACAGTGTGATCATCATAGCGCATCATGCTGCTGTGGCCGCCCACCTGGTGAATGAAAGGCTCCAGCAGGACCCCCCGGTCTCCAGATCGAGTGGCATTCTTGCCATACTTGCCCACTTCCATGGTTTGACAAACACACATTGCGTTGGGCACCAGTTGCACTCTTGGAGCATGGGGAGAGCCTCGTGGGCTGGAGGGGTAGCTCAGCAGCGGTCACGCAGCCACAGCAGGGAAATCCTGGCAGCCTGCTTCTTTACAACGACCTGGAAAAACAAAGGAGAGCCCTGTGAATGGAGGACCACTGGCATTCACTCCCTGTTGAATCAGAAAAGTTTTCAGTATTTATTTGCACCCCTAACAGTCCCTCTTCTGTTCTGTTTCTACTCCACGTGTTCCAGCATGCTCCTCACCACCTCTTTGATCCTGCAGCTAAACACACTAATTTGGAAGCAGTCTCACCTACAGTTTCTCCAATAGGGTTGACAGGAGACAGGGAAAGGAGGAGATATGAGTATTCTTAGCCTCCCATCCTCCAGTTCCTTTTATCAGTGAGGCAGTGTGATAATGGACTACAAACCACAAGCTACAGCACAATTAAAGTCAAGACCACACCTGCCTATCAGCAACGGTGACTGACACAGGCAGAACAAACATTTCAAGAACTTGAACTCCACTCCTTATGCTTCTGCATTTTCAACATCTAAATGAGTAAACAATTCCCATTCACCTCCTACTCTTAACACTGTTCCCTCTTTACCCACTTGCTTGTCTTCAAGCAACATGAAAGACTCTGGGAATGAGACAGTCATCGTGTCACTGTGTGTGTGCCTCTACTGAATGGATTCCACTCAGACTCCCCTCTTACTCTGAGTCCCTCAGGAAAACAACTATTTTCTGATGCTTTCACAGAACCTACCCACACGACAGGTCTCTAGGGGTAGACAAGAGAGATTACTAAATACAAATGAGGTTAGAAGTGTTCTGAAGAAGACAGACGCTCTTTTAATGTGTGCAGAGTGCGTGGCACAGCCACAGGATAATGGAAAAGTAAAAGCCATCCAAGTTCTCTCCAGATGATTTGCCCTTTCCAGCTTAGATCCTAGATGCTTCTAGGGCTGCAGGAGAAAACACCAGAGGATTTCCTCATACCAGTAAGTTATCCAAAGTGCTTGGTACCAGAACCAGATGCTGACTACAGTTTCTGAATTCATCATACTTCCAGTTTCTCAGAACAGCCACAGCCACGAGCAGGAATTTAAGACCTGAAGGATCTCGGAGGCCTGAACAAGGGACATGATTCAGGCTGTTCCTCATCCGGCCACAGGATGTCTCCATAGCTGCACGACACTGCCAGGCTGGGGGAAGTTCTGGATAAAGATGGGCTCTGTTCTTTTTCCTCCAACTCAATCATGTAAGAGATTTAAAGGCAGGGTCAATACTTCAGGACAAACTAACCCGTAAGTTCCCTGCAACAGGACAAGGCTTCTCTCTCCCTGTCCACACATTCCTGCTCGTGGGCTCACAGTGGATTTTGGGACAGTAAGAGTGTACGTACATTTGAGTTGAATCATCTCACTGATCCCAGGAAAAACATTTCCTTTTGTGGTTACATGACCACACAGCCACACCCAGTGTAAGGGGAACAAGGGGAATACTTAGCTGGCTTTTAAGGTGGGGGGCAGAAAATAAGAGGGGGAAAAAAACCCCAATACCACAAGTGATTTCTCTGGAGCAACTCCTATCCAAGTCTCTTTGAAGTATCCTTCAAAGTCTCTGTCTCCTAAACTCAGACTCTAGGTTGTATCAGAGACAAAACCATGCTGTGGATTTCTTTCCTCCCTCCTATTTGCTTTATCAACAAAAAGAAGCAGTAGCAGAGGTTTGCTTACATCACACATTTTGGTTTGGTTTACTGGTAACATCCCAGAACAAGTAAGGTGCCAGCATCTGCAACAGATCAGCACCTCACAGATTTCAGATGACTGCTTTACAGACTTAAATCTCCTGATGCAGCTTGGTCTTGGAATTGGTTTATTTTGCAAATGATTAAAGCAGAGTTTTCAGTTATTCCAAACAATACAGGGCACAAGTTTAACTTCACACTTTCCTAGAGTTTAAGCTTCATGGGACAAGAGAAATAAGAGATTTTTCTGTGAGACAGCAGCAGCTGGCACACTCAGGAGACATGCACATGATGCTTGGGCCTGGTGCTAGTCCCACTTCTCACTGAAGGCCAATGACAAAATGTCTTTGGGTCCTAGTTTTGCCACTGGTGGAAGAAGTGTTACCTACACTTTAAAGAAGTGGGGCTATCTAAGCAGACTCAATAGCTTCAGTCACCACCACTAACTCCAGATGGTGATCACCAGCACTCAGGCAAACACCTGCACCCCTCCAGACTGCTCTTGCCTCACCTATGGGCAGATTTTGGCCATGAGAACAAGAGACTTGAACCCCTTCCCTGCTTCCAGCACCCTTCTTTCCCAAGGGTGAGCTTCAAATCACATGCTGCCTGAATTATCTAGAGGACATTATCTGTCAACTAGGCAGAGTCCCTCAGGCCTTCTCCATTGCATGGCCTACAGATATCTGTGAGATGACTGCAGTTGTCTGAGGGCTCCTGGGCAGGCTGCAGCCACCAAGAAGTGCCCCAGGCTCCCCTGTCAAGTACCCCACTGCCCCCAAGAAAATCCCAGGTGACAAGCTTTGGATGTGCAGACACGCTGGGAGGGAGTGACAGCCACAATGTTCTATGGGTGCGATGCAAGAGGAGGCAGGCAGCAGGTGGGGAGAGTGTCCAAACCTGGTTAAAACTGCTCCACATTCATCCACGTGCTCTACAGAAAACCCAGAAGCTATGTTTGCCCAAATACAAGTGAATATGAGGAAAAAAAGACTTTGTGGCAAGTAGCATTTCAGAGACAACATTTTAAAAGAGAAAGCTATAAAACCAGATACCTTACAGCTCAGATGCAGCTTGGTGGTTTTCAGACTAACTCAAAGTAAAGTCTTGTTACTAAACATGGGCACTATCCACAAATAAAGGCAGAAGAACCCTGGCTGCTTCAAACAAGGATAAAGCAGAAAACTATTTGAAGGCCTAAATATTACTCAACCCTCCCCTGTTAAACAACGGCAAGTATTCAACTATTTCAGTTGGCTTATAAAATTCAGAGTCCTTCCAATAGTACTGTGAAATGCAGTGTACAGTCCATACAACATCTTGAGGGCAACCAGTTCATCCAAGCAGATCCTTTGATACCCTCCAACTCCACCATTATAGCTCTAACAGCACTAAACATTTAGGACAGTTCAGCATTCCTCTTCCAGCAGACTCATCTACAGTTAGCAAGACAGATCACCCATCAGGTCAGACTCATGAGTGGTGGAGGTTCAGGAGCTGACTTATGGGTGGCTACCCAAGGACAGGGCATATCCCATAATCCATTATCCTCCCCAGTAAAACGCTCTTGTACTGGAAAGAATTTGCTCCGTGGTATTTAAAAGTCACTGCACCTACTCTCAATTTTAACTGCATACCTCACTGTTCAAATACTTTTTAGCAAGATGGATATAAAGAAGGGTAAAAAGCTATACTTTCTTGTAGTAATAAAGTATTTCCAAACTGAAGCCAGGAAGACACACAAAACAGCTCTGCTCTTCCTACTATTTAGTGTGGTAAAACCTTCCCTCAACACCAGCATCACCCTCCAGCAGAGCATATGCTGCTCCACAGAAACAAATAGTCCTGTGCTCTTGAAGGCCCAGCCAGATACACTTAAATGTTACTGAACCCTGGCTGAAGGCTACTGAGCTCTACCAGACCACCATCAACATCAAGGACATGAAGATTTTAAAGGTCTCTCCCAAACAAAACAATTCTATGATTCTAAGGAGATGCCTGATCCTGCCAATTCACAGCACCACAGCGCCACCACGCCACCAGCTGAAGATGCCAACAGAGAAGCAAGAAATGGGAAGGGCAAGGGTGTCCTCTTTGATGGTGTAACTTAAGGTGACAAGCACACTAGCCTCAGAGGTCACCACACACTTGAGAAGTGGGTATGGAGAGCTGCACTGCAATGAATGCAAGAATCACAGCAGCCTGCACCGCAGTGCTATGTTCCCACTCTTTATAGGCCATCTTGTACAGGAACATTGGCTGTGCTTCATGACTCATCAGCAAAACGATTTTCCAAAATCAAAAGGAGAACAAACATTTAAAATTGTGATGTGCTACAGCCAGAAAGCTGCCTGCATTAAGCACTGTTGACTCACACCCTTGCTGTAAGCAGTTTGCACGTCCGTGTCTCTCTCTCTCTCATCGCTTCACTCAAGCTCCTAGGGCCACTACCAGCCCACAGCACCTATGGTGATGAAGACTAAGGCAGATGGCCACTGACAATTCTGGAGTCAGGCCACAGGCAAGGGATACATATCTGACCTCCAGGTCATGCTGACAGAAGTTGGACTTCCCCTTAACAAGCCCAAAGCAGTCAGGAGCAAAGTATAAGAATACAAAACACCAGTACAGCAGGCACCTAGATGATGGTGTGTGTGGTGTCTGCTGCTTGTCAGCCAGTCTGGCTAGCCGAGAAGAGCAGTAGCCAGGCTGAAAAGCAACATGCTTTCTAGTTGTGCTGGACCCAACTTCTACAGAAGAAAATACAGTCTGAGGAAGAAGAAAAAAGAAAACAAAAACAACAAACAAACAAACAAACAAAAAAAAAACCCACACAAGAACCAAACCAAACAAAACAGCACTGGGTTATAAAATCAGCTTCACAGCACAAAAGCTGAGCCACAGGTCTGAGAGAAGTCTCTGAAGTCAGCAGAAAAGGCAGATGACCTCTGGGACCTGAATAGAGAACAAAACACTCCAAGAACCTGTGGCAACATTTAGGATGTAAGCAGAAACATTTGGCCTGTGTGGTATCCAGGAAGCTAAAAACCTTCCTAGGCTGTTTGAGCACACAGCTTTGAATCTTGAACCTTTCCTCTCATCTTATCCAAAGCCAGAACTATTACCAAATACAGCCCTTTTTGGACACACTGCCCTCACCAAGGCAAGTGTGGCACTTCAGGTCTTGACAGTAGAATATATCAGACAGTAGAATACATCAAAACATCAAAAACTTATGCATGCATCAAAAGTGAAATACAAATCTTAGTAACAACTGCTGAAGAATGCCAGGTGAGAAAGAGAATGCCAACAGTAGGGTTGGAGGAAGAAGTGCAATAAGCAAAGCCACAGAGAGGACAATAGCCAGCAGTAAGTGTCCTTCACCCCATGCCATATGCTGAACAAAGGCACACTTCCTTCACCGATGTTGTGTCCTCAAAAACAGGGCACAAATGCACCAACCTCTGAAGCATGCACAAGTGCCTCATCTACTTTAAGCTACAGATTCACTGAGCTTAGAGGAAGGACCACATGGAAAATAAAGTTAAGCCTGCAATACAATTTCCTAGGCACACTCTATGCTTCTGTCTCCTAGAGGTCTGCAGAAAGACCATTTGTGCCATGATTCTGTCACATCCATCACACACAAAGCCTCGGCACTCCAGCCAGTAGCCTGTGAGATCAAGAATTTTCTCCTCTTCTCCTCCTAAGAAAGGAGCGGAAGCCAAGCCTTTTCACCTCCTCCTGAAGAACAAGAGGCTGCACTATGCACTACTAACCATGGCTAGAAAGCTGAAATCACTGCCTAGACTTGGGGTTAAAAGAGGCTTTTTCCTTAGAGGTTAGGTCAGCAGGAATCGCAACGGCCCTTCTGCTGTCACTTACGCACAAAGCATGGCATGCTTTCAAGGAGTGATGAGCTACCTGAAGCCCTTGCTTTGGATCTAGATCCTGGGCACAGACAATACCTGTGTTTTCTCACACTGGCACACTACACTGGTAGCTTCTCTTTGGGTTTTTTGGGGGTGGGGTTTGTTTGTTTTTTTTTTGTGTGTGGGTTTTTTTTTTTGGTTGTTGTTTTCTTGGGCTTTTTTTGGGGAGGGGGTTGTGTGTGTGTGCTTTTGGTGTTTTGTTTTTTGTTTTGTTTTGAGTTTTGTGGGGCTTTGTTGTGTTTTTGTTTTGTTTTTTCTGTGGGTTTGTTTTGTTTTTTGGGTTTTTTAAAGCCAAGGCTTAGTACACAACAACACATAGGGATTGTGTGCCACGTTTAGCAACATATGGAGCAGGTGCTCTGCAATGCTTTGTGAACATCTGCCATGCAGCTGTCTGCAAGTAAGAGTAACCAAAACTAGGGCTCAAATGGCCTCTTCCAGCTTGTATTCCTGTTTGGCCTGATGCTGGGAAAGCTGGCATTACTGAGATAACATCAGGCCAGCAAGCAGGAGAGGACTGCATATAAGCTGATCTAATTTCCCTGCTGCTTTTTACTCCAGGTCTCCCCTTCTTCTCTGGAGAAATGTAGCATGTCGGCAGGAAGGCACAGGCTGCCTGAGGACCTGTCAGTCCTCGTCACTGCACTCAGTGTCACTGAAAAGTGGAGGCTGGAGGAAGGTCCAGCCCTGGTCTCATCATCACCACTTTCCTCTCTGCTAAGCAGGGAGGATGAAAACAAGGGAGCTAAGCTGCTGAATCCTGCTGCACCTTACCACTAGTAAAGGGCATCTTCCTCTGTTCAAAAGCACTGGCTTCAGGCCAAGTCTTGGAGTTTCCATAGCAGCAAGACCTGATTGAATATGTGTATTAACAAAAGGTTGCTTTATCAGCACCCACCCAGAAGATTTTCTCCCAGCAGAGCAAGGTCTCCCAATACCAGCTTTGCATTCTATAGGACAGATGAAACTACAACACAAGCTTTCTAAAGATGAGCTTAGGGAAGATCAATTCCTGTGAGGCCTCACTGCTCAGCTTTCTGTGAGCTAATTTGTCTTCTCTTCATCTCATTTAGGAAGAGGAAAAGTCTCTGCTGGATATAGGTTATTTTTAAACTATTCCAACGCAAATGCTGCCATTCAGCACAACTCTCAGATCCAACAGAGACAGAACAGAATCCACTTTCAACAGCTACAAAATGTAAGGAATGAACTTAACAGGCTAAGACATTTCTTCACTTCACACTAGTGAATGGGCTCGGGAACTCACCAACAGGCTCTTTGGTAGCAAACTGTAGTACTTGCATTTATAGCAAGGGGAAAAAAAAAAAAAAAGGAAAAAAAAGAAAATAATAATCACATTAGTCCCATAGAAGAGGTTTGCCTCAAAGACTAACTTGGAAAGAATTTGCAACTCATCCTACAGACTGAAATAGACAGAACAATTTAATCTCCTGCCTCAAAAATCCTATGTTTCAAGTTTTCATTGATGCTGGTTATAAAGCATAGCCTGCTCTTCATTCACAAACCCTGGCCTCTTCCCCAACAGTGAGGCTTAAATAAACAAGCCACATCCTTGAGGAAGTCCTGAAGGACTGCATGATCATCTAAGTAACTCCACCCAAATGCCTCTCCAGTAGGAAGACGATGGCACAGCTGTGATGATCTCAGCAAGAGGAAGAGTACATTCAGAAGCTCTGCGCTTTCATGTTGGCTGTGGGTACCAAATTCTACAACCTCAACAGCATCAGGAGGTGGGACAGATGAGCAGGTAAATGCACCAGGCTGATCTGCTGACATGAAGAGAATGAGTCAGAGCTTGTGATGCTTGTGCTGAACCAGACGATGTAGCAAGGCACTTCCATCAGAGAAAAGGAAAGTGTGATTTTGTGATGACATGCAGATCTTAGCTGGATGGATGGCACTAGGGGACTGCTCAGTGTCAGCAGGGCAGCCCCATAAGGCAAATGAAAATCCAAAGCAATCAGCTGAGCAGCAGTCTCAGGTTTGTGCCCTAACAGAGGTGAAGAGAATAAATGGTACCTTCTAAGTTTTAACCTCACCTCCTGATTAAAACCACCCCAGAAGTCCTTGGAGGTGTCAGGGCCAGAGGCAAGTATGTCAGTTTGGCCTGATCAGTTAACAGAGCAACTGCTGTCCCCCTGAACTGAAAAGACACTGTCATACACTTGTGCAAGCACCTCAGGATCTTGATCTCCACTCACACCTCCACATAAACCCAACAAGCAGAAGTGATTATACAGCTTAGGCTTGTGCCCTTTAGGCTTCAAGCCGGTACAGACACCTGGAAGGGAAGATGGGGCAAGATCCTCCCAGCTTGTGTAAGAACAAGAGGAAACCTCCAGCAAAAGCATCAAAATCCCAGAAAAAGGAAGCACAGGAATAAAATCAGTTTGCGGGCTTGACAGGGTAGTTGAGAGGAGCTGATGTGCTGCATCATACACCTGCCACACACAGAACCAAAGCACAGAGGCCAAAGTGACAATTCCTCAACAAGAACAACTGTCAATTCCCTTGACTCAAGAGCAAAGACACACATATATTCCACTTTCAGATCATATGTGGGCTGCCAAAGAGGAGAAACTAGTGTTTTTCTGGCTCTCTGTCCTCCATTGTCTCACAAGGAATAGTCAGAAGAGAAGGGAAGAATGAAAGAAGAAACTCAAACAACCAAAACCTACCTAGAAAAACAAAATACAAAATCTATTTGAAATTAGAAGTCAAGCATAAAAAAAAGTTTCATCTACCTGAACTTTGTACATTCTTTTTCTGCTTTCAGAATGTGTAAAATCATTGAATTAAAGAAGAACACCTAAGTGAATAACTAGGTCTCCAGCACTTTCATAGGGAAATGAGAGTCAAAAACAAACATGAAGAGTTTGGTCCACACAAGGAAAAAGAGTATGCTGATACTTTCTTCATCTACCATGTTCTCTCTGCTTTAGTAAAATAGGGCAGATTTTGGGGTGGAGACAACTGCTGGTCTTGGTGGCTCTTTAAAGTAATCCTCCACAATAAAACCAGTTTCAATCAAATACCTGGCTTTAAAAAAAAAAACAAACACACACACCCCTCAATGTTGTATTCGGATTTCTTCTGGCACTGATTGAGCTAAATCAGTTTGTAATTCCTCCAATTATTTCTTCAGACCATGGTTACATGGGCAGTCCTTTGACAGCTGCACCATCATGAGCTGCACCCTCCCACTCAACTCTCCTGCACTGGTACAACTGTTCGCAGCCTCACCATGAATCAGATGAGAGAAGTGATCACAGTTAAAAATAAACCAGCACTTTGTTTTGTTGTTTTTAAGGATTACTTTCCAAGCCAGGTCAGATTCCCCATCCATTGTGCAGCTGTACAAACAGTTGTATCAGTACAAGGTCCCTGAATTGCTGATGGTTATCCTCATGCCTAAAGACAACGTTTGCATTCCCAGCTCACCACCTATTTCACGGCTGCTGCAGAAGAGGATTACTTGCCAAACCGAACATGTCAAGTGCTTTATTGCTGCAGCTTGCAACTGTGTGGAGGGTCTCTCTAATGAGACAAAATGAGGTCACGCTGATGTGTATCTTACAAGTAAGGCATGGCTGCTGCCCTCCCTTGAGCTGTTGCTTGTCCTAAATTATATGTCATTTCTGCAGCCTGGAAGCTGAAATAAATATAAAACCATGACTAACGAAGTCAGCAATGCGAATGAACAGCTTTGGGCCAAGTTCTGAAGCGAAAATGCTCCTAGAAGTTGCGTAACCATTAACTGTCTTGGTGATCTTCCATTCACAAAACTCAAGCCTACGTGATGTGCAGACTCCCACCGATTACAGCGAGGAGTCTATCTGCAATTTTGGCAGCTCTCCAACTGCAGCTGAATTTTGATTCTAGCAAATTCATCTAGCAAAAAAGATGGAAAACCAAAATAAGCACTCAGCAATGACGACATGCTAGCAGACTTCAGAAACAACTACAAGAGAAAGAGACTGAAGGTTCTTTTCCCAAATTGCCAGCTCAAATACTGTTTGAAACAAACCCAACTGAAAACACTTCCTATTTGATGGCTGCCTGGCAACCTACTGGAAAGGACTGAGTTCTTTGTTCTCTGTTTTTAGCTGGTGTCAGGTATCCACACCAGACACACACCAGAACGGAAGGCATTTTCATTGAAAACAAGGCACAAAAGATGGCCTAACCATTAAGGTCTGACTTCTGGAGCAGGGTAGGAACTCATGTTAATGACCTAACTTCAGGAAACAAGACAGTTTCTGTTGTGTCTGGTCTAGAAAGCAAGAATCACAGTCTCTAAGTTGTTCAGCAGCCTTGCTCTGTAGGTGTTATGAAATCAGCCCAAAAGGATACACAAAACTAACCAAATCAGTATTTGGCAAATCTTACCCTTCATTTCTTAATACACATCTCAGGGTATAGCTCCATGACAGCTTAAACAAATCTAAGTCAGCACTCTTCAAACCCTTTCTCTCTCCTGAGTCAGCACTGGCATTCACCCGATCCTGCACAGAAACCAGACTGGCAAAGTTAACCTGGAAAAAAAAAAAAGTTGTTTTTGCCAGTGTGGCTTCCTGGACTGGTTTAGTGCCAGTGCCCAAAGTAAAAGGGGAGACTCATCCAACAGGACAAGGGCAGGCAGAAAAGTAGCAGTGCCAGTTTCATTCAGCTTCAACTGTCCTGTAATGTGTGCTCAGAGAAGCCTCGCTCCAACTTTAAAGTGATGTGAGGTGCTGCTCCCAGCAGAAAGATCGTTCAGCTTTTTCACTCTCTTGATGTTTTCTCAACACCAGAATCAGCACTCCTGCAGACAGGTAGATTAACCATCTGATCTGGCAGGAAACTAAACTAGCAATATACAAACCAAAGCCTTTAGCTTTCAGATGGATCAGGCTTGTAGTGACAGGACAAGAGGGAATAGATTGAAGCTTGAAGAGGGTCAGTTTAGATTGGATTATTAGGAAGAAATTCTTGACAGTGAGAGTGGTGAGACACTAGAACAGGTTGCCCAGAAAGGTTGTGGATGCCTCCTCCCTGGAGCTGTGCAAGGCTAGGTTAAACAGGGCCTTGAGCAACCTGATCTAGTGGATCTAAGTGTCCCTACCCATGGCAGGGGAGTTGGAACTGGATGATCTTTAAGGTCCTTTTCAACCCAAACCATTCTATCATTCTTTAACAGATCTGACCATGAGGTTCAGCAATCTGCCTAGTATCAGAAAAAGGGATAAAGTAGGAATCTGTGACTAAAGACAACGAAAGGCTAAAGCACTACTTCAAATTACTATGAAGCTACACTCTTACTTAACCTTACTTAACACAGCCCTGTTGTGATATTTTGTCAATGTAACATTTATACAAAACCACTTTTCTACAAAAGATTTAAACTGTACTTAAAATCAGCAGATCTAATGCTTCACATGTTAATTTTCCACAACACATCATTAATGCCTAAAATGTCCTGTATCCTAAAAAGTAAACCTTTACTTTATTTTCAGAGGGAAAGAGCTACTGAAAATATATGGAAACAGCCTGCTTTGATTAACTAGGGCATGGCAAACAGCAGCAGAGTGTGCAAGCAGTACCAGGGAGCAAAGCCAGGAGGAACTGCAACAACAACATTTTACAAACAACACTGATTCATGAACAACAAAGAATTCTTAGAAACTGCTGCCTGGGTTATGTCCAAGGCGCTTTCTACCTTGGTTACACTATTAAGAAAGTCATTTCAGAAAGCTGACCACCTCTGCACAACCAAGCTTTGCTGGAAGCAAGAGCTGATCCACCTAAAGGGCTTTATGAAGGAAAGCACTGCAACAGTGGCTGTGAAGTGATCGATAATCAAACTGGTTTCAGCAGTCATGCACATAACTTCAGTGCAGGTACTACCCAGAGCAGCTGTCAATCAATATACCAAAGCTCTCTGTGTGCTGTCACAGCCTCACCAGATATGCTGCAGTGACACTAAAGCTGACAAAGCTGGAACCGGCAACTTCTTCCCTGCCTCACCAAGAGAAGGGTCTTGTGCCATCACAGCTCCAAGAGTTGCATGTGTGTAACTCTCACACTGGAGACCAAACACTTCACCATCTGCTGTACACAGCAATACTTTAATGCTAGTGATGTTATAAGGTCTTCTCAGAGGTATTTCATTTGTTCATAAGGTACAGTTCATGCTGACACCCGTTTCCTCATGATCTGTTTTAGCCAGCTCTCATCGCTGCTTCTAACACCTAACTCTGGACACAGCACTGATCAAACATAGGATTCCTGGAAGACACAGTTTTGCCTCAGAGATGCAGCAAATTTGACTTCTGCTTGTCACGTTGCTGCCAATTGGAGAACAACACGCTCAAACAGTCTGGGTTACTTCCATAAACAATTCCCTTCTCAAAAATTCAGAATTAAAGCTGTGGTTGCCTCTTAAAAGAGAGACAGCAATTTTCCAGCACTACTGTAATTGGACAAAAATGTAAAAAGCAGATCTTTTCCAAGAAAACAGTATGTTCACCAGCAAATGTTACAACAGCTCTGCTGCAACAAATCACTAGAATATCAAAAATCAGAAGCAAGAAGTTTAGCTTAGTAAATTCTTGACTGCTGGCACTTAGTAACTAGCTTTTTTTTTTTAAAAAATACCAAATACACACAAGAGGATTTTAAAACATGAAGAAAATTCAGTAAAGCCATCATTTAGGCCAGCATTTAGACGCTTGAATTTCACACAACTCTCCAATATAGGTACAACAAAAAAGGCAAAGGTGAAAATTGCAATGAAGCTGCAGAAGCACAAGGTCCCACTTAGATCACAGCATGCTCTAAGTGTCTCACGAGTAACAGAAAAGGATCTGTGCAGAGGAAGACTTCATAACGCTGTCACATAAAATTATCAACCCATACAAACACAGTTGTCTTCTGGCAGTTAGTCTCTTGCTCATGCAAACGTGAAGCAGTAAGAGTTTTACAGAGGTCAAGGCTCTTACAGGATTCATCTAGATCTACTTTGTGCTGCTGTGAGATGAAATATGAAAAAGGGAGAGAAATTGACCACAAACAGGGAGAGCTACACACAGGGATTGTTTCTCACCCTGCAAAAGGTGACATCCCAAAGCCTCTTTGATTCTCCTCTCCTTTAAGAGGATTATGAATCCTACCCTTGGGAAACCTCTGCTCAGCTACTGGCACACTGATATTGCACATTAACACTATGTCTTGTCTCTTCATTATTATCAGTGGAGAGATATTAGAAGAATTTATAAGGTCATTCTCCAAGATCAGGACTTTAAATGGAACCTCTAAAGCTAGCAAGGAAAGCCCCAGCCAGTGGCATTTTGTGTGGACTCTGTTTTGTGGCTGCCACATGCCCAGCTGCAGATTTGCTTGGTGCAGACCAATCCAGCTTATTTGCACATGCAGGCTACTGACTATCCTTAGAAGCAGACATTTCAGAGAACAACTGAAAATGGAAGATCACCACATGCTAAAAAGTCAGGGCAAATCTAGGGACTCCGGTTCACAGCTCCTGCACCAAACTAGAGTCTGAATGAACACTAAGCCCAGGTGTATTTTGAAGTGAGGAGCTGCAATGCACATTGTCATCTCAAAAGGAAAGCCAAGGAGAAGACTGCAGCAAATCCAATGACATAAATCCCTGTTCTTCACAGACACTAGGAACAAAGATTCTGAGGGTTCGTTTGGTTTTTTGCACCTTCCCATGAAACACCATTTGGACATTTCCAAAGGGAGTCTACGAAGCAAGTTCCAAGTGATCCCTAGACAACCGTAATCAGGAATCACTTCCCTTGCCACTTAATAGCACACAGATTTAAAGCAATCTATGCTGCCATGCAGGTGAACATACACAGTTTTTCTTTCATAAAGTAATCAAAATCACAACATATTATGAATTCTACAGTTACAAAAACTGTTAGGACTAAACATGAAGAGAAACCTTAACAGGTAGGAACACGCTGCTGGCAAGGATACCTTATCTCTGTGGATGGAGGTTTAGGAAGAGATTAGACAGATTCAAACTAATCCCAAATGGGACAAATGGTGAAGTGTTCTCAGAAGGAAAATTATAAATGAAAAGTGTATGGCTAACACAACAGAAGTTCTTCTCCGATGCAGCTCTTCTCCGTGTTTCCAGCTGGTTTCAGGTCCTCCTGAAAATCTCTAACAAAGTTTCATGGAGAA
This sequence comes from Ramphastos sulfuratus, assembly GCA_013399055.1. Lineage (NCBI taxonomy): Eukaryota > Metazoa > Chordata > Aves > Piciformes > Ramphastidae > Ramphastos > Ramphastos sulfuratus. The sequence continues at coordinate 77,081 of WBNM01004292.1, forward strand.
TCTTCTTTTGCAGCTTTAATTAAGAAGGAAAGTGTAGATTATAGAAAAAGGAACCATGGTTTTTTTTTTTTTACCCAGTTAGATGCCAAGTTGAACAGCTAAGTGAAGTCAAGGGTGAAGGGGTTTAACCACTAACTGTAGAGAGAAGCTATGGGGTTAACCGCAGAAGTGCAAAAGCCATAAGGAGCTAAAGCCATGAAGAATTACTACAAAAGCTGCAAATACAGAGAAGCTCAAATTACAGTCCTGAAATAGTTTTGATAAAAGAAGGATGATCTACAGCTTTCCAAGAGACCACTAACTGAAAGAAAAACATCAGCAGCTTGTGGTGAACTTTTAGTATCTATTCTTAACTTTTGAATTATGATGCTTTTAAAACAAAGAAAAACCAACAAACCCCAACCTTGATTAAAAAAAAAGTCAGTTGCTGCAGATAATTGATTTCCACTGAAAAAATCCACAACTAGGACAAAACTGAACTTCTAATTGCTATTTTTAATTCTGCAGTGATAAAAAACCTCAAGACAAACGTTATGTAAGACCATTAACCTCTTTGCTCATAACTGGCACCTTAATTTAGCACACTACCACACTAGATAGCTTAAACTGAATTCTTAATGCCAAAGCATAGCACTGGCTGCAGTAAGGCAAGAATAGCAATAACTGAAAGGGAAAAAAAAAATCCAAAGCAAACATCACATGCTGAATTTTGCAATTACAGTTCCTCTGGCACAAGTATTCCCTGAGCCTGTCCAGCTCTAATAGTATTAATTCCAGATTGGTAATCCCCAAAAGATGATCAGATGCTCCCTGATATCTCAGGAGCACTGAAAGAAATCAAAGTACACAGTACAGCCAGACCACAAGAAAACCTTCAGCTCACCTTCTATACTAGAAAGTAGGTCAAATCTAAACAGGCTGCAAACTGCTGAAACGGAAATTACTTTGTTTTGAGGGACTGTTTTACTTCTTTACAAACTAACCTCTCAGCATTCCACACGCATTCTCCAAGGCAGTTTAAATCAGGCAGGTCTGACTAAAATCTCCAAAACTGCCCTGTACTGTACACTCTTTTAGCCCAGTGGCTATCACATATACACATACGACTGATAATCTTTTACACTGATAATAAGCAAGACTGATTGGTTTCAACTAAACAGCCTCCAACAGACTGTCTTCCATCCCTTTGTATCACATTGTGGCAAAGAATTACATTCAGGAGGTTAAAAAAAAGACTGATTAAGACCCTACTTTCAGAAGTTATCCTGCTGCATGGAAACAGCTCTGTCTATGAATCACCAGTTCATCCTCCCCTGACTTCATTTACTCTTCAGAATTCCCTGAAGTGCTTGCATTAATACTCCACCCATCCAGACTGTAATGTCCCGACTTGCATACAAGGATGCTGTGGGAGACAGTATCAAAACACGTGGTGAACTTAAGCCAAATGGCCTCAGGTGCTCTTCCTCATCCCCAAATCCGATTACTTTATCAGAGGAGACAAGGAGGTGCGTCAAATACAACTTACCTTCAGTAAATCCACACTGACTGCTTCCAGTCACATTCCTTTACATGCCCAGAAAGGTCTACCAAAAGGACCTGACTCGACTGCCCCCAGGACTGAAGCTGACCAGCCTGTAGCTCCCTGTATAATCATGTGGGCCTATTCTGAAGACAAGTGCAGCTTTTGCCTTTGTCTAGTGATCAGAGACATCCCAGCACCTCCATGACTGGCATCACCGTGACTCAACCAACTTAGCACCTTTGGGTGCAGCACATCAAGTCCCATGGACTCACATGGTTCAGATTCTCTCAAGCAGTTCTTCACTCTGTTTTCATTTGCTTCTGGCTGCAGTTTCTTCTTTGAACTCTGTCTCTAAACACAGGGCCCCAGGAGACCTTACCACTGAAGACTTAGGCATAAAAGCATTGAATATCTCAGGCAGAACTGTGCCAACCATCGCTCATTCACCCACCTCATTCATCAGAGCCTTTGTTCAGCCTTTTACTGCTGATGCAGAGGTAGAAGCTACCTCGTAATTATCAGGGATGTTGCAACAAGCTCTGTCCTCAGAGAAAGTAGCTGTTTCCACAATTCAAAGACAGAAATGCGGAGTAACAGAGCTGAGTTTGTCCTTTCTATATTCCATGTTGTCAAAGAAACCAGAGGTCTCCTTGCACGATGTAAAATCAACTTGCTGGAGAGTTGCATGACCCCATTTCCAAAATGTTTGGCAAAAAAGCCTCCCCCTCACTGTCGGCCAGGCTGAATGAATTTAGCAAAAAGGAAGTTGGACTTGTAAAGAGCAAACCTAGGTCCTCCTGAAAATCCCCAACAAAGCTTCATGGAGAAGCTTCTTTTGCAGCTTTAATTAAGAAGGAAAATCTAGGAACCAAGATTTTTAACCTAGTTAGATGCCAACTAGCCAGACTGCTTTAGGCATAGAAGATGCTTAATGATGACTTCATGTTCTTGTGGGTTTTACAGGCATAATATCTGAGTGTATCAGACAAGGGGGAATGGCAGGAGAAAACTCAAAGCTGTTCTAATGCCTAAGTCATTGCTGCAGGCTCCTGGCATTGAGCAGGCATCTCATTGTGCCACGCTCACACTGCCAAAGCGGCAGCAGTGCCTGCTGAGTCTGAAAGCTAGCACGGAAGTCTTAATACAAGCAAACAAAAGTGTGTTATCAGGCTCCAGAACTTGCAAGTCTCCCCTGCCCCCTTCTGGGAACAAGATGGATTTGAGAACTTCGGCATCTATTTCCAATGATAAAATTGTTTACTTGGGCAAACAACCCAAAAATCCAAACAAACTAAACAGCTCAAACATAGAGAGAGCTTTTGTCTGAAGCAAGAGTTCCTTCAGCAATGATATGGATATTATTAAGAACATTTCCTTCAGCAGCAGAGACAGACTCAGACTGGATTTTCTTTCCCCATACGCTGAAGCCTCTGACAGACACTCATGCCTGTCAGAAAATGGCCCAGAAAATTCACTACAGCTCAACTGCTATGACTAAGCTGAATGATTTCTCAGGTCACGACGCAGATGCACAACGCAGACTCCCTCTCCTTTACCCCTGTATCTCCACTACCTCCAAAATAAAATAAAAACAGATTTAAAAGAGAGGAACTACAGCAAAACTTGCATGATATGAATCAACTGCTCATAAACCTTCTCCACAAGTTATGGAAACTACATTCTATTAAGCTGCTGACTGAGACCTGACTGAAGCAAAAATTCCTTTGCAGTGAGTTGCCACCTCATGTATTTATGTTGAGATCTTAAATGCAAGACACAAACAGACCTCATTAGGGCCTGGGGAGGAAAAGTTGTCCATCTGCCTCTTCCTACCACTGCCAACCAGAAAAACATTGTGCTACTCTTTGTTCAGTTTTTTAATGCTGTGAAATGCAGAAGTGTTGCACTTTCCTCTTAACCTCCACAGTCCAGTCCTGCAACATTCTGCTACTCAGAAAAATTAAACAGACATTGAAACACTTTTCCTTTGTCTCTGTTTTGCACGTGGGCTACTGAGAAGGAAAGTCTTAAGCAAAGACCCCCACATCCCACTCCCAGCTGTGATAAGAAGGCATTTTCCCAAGGAATGGAGCATGGCTGCTGTTAAGCAGCCATTTAGGATTTGTGAAGAGAAGCACTTCTCATTTGAAGAGACTGATCCTGCAATAGAGATCCAGGAACTCTATCCAAAGAGCATATTGTGACCAATGACACATTCCATGCTCTCCCTTCCCCTTGCATAGTCAGCTGGTAAGGAGCAGAAGCTGCCTCCAGTACTCAGGAAGCAGCACACATGTTTTGTTTCCTAGGAATAAGGACAGTATCTAGATGTAAACCTATCATGTCTGAGAGTTACGCATCAAACACAAACTTGCCATGAAAAAGCATCACAAGAAAGCTCTGTCACCCTTACTGCCTTTAAAACCAGCATTTAATTTGGTTCACTTTAAGCTCACTGTAAAGCAGCTTTACAATTTCTATGATATGCTGTGAGCTGTGACACCACTCTGATCCATCTCCTCAGATCTATACATTGCCCTTTTTCTGAGCTGTCTGAGAATTAATTATATGGTAACGAATAGTGCCAGATAAAGGGATTCCAAGAAATTGGCCCTCTCAAAGGAACTGAGGACTACAGCAGTTCTGTCCTCAAGAGATAGCTAGCAGTGTCCATTCAGTACAACTTGTGCTGGTAGAAAGAGAACAAGTTTAAGATCTAAACAAGTAAATATCAGTATTATGTCCATCTCCCCTCCTATGGCCAGAAACAGATCGTGCTGGCCATGGCGCAGGCTTTACCTCTGCCTCTTTCACCACCAGAACATATCAGAGCAGCATCCTGACCCAAACTTCTGCTGAAACTCTAGGTGACACACAAAGAGTAGCTCTGTGTGCTGGTTTGAGGCTAATTGGAATATTTTAATGGAGGAAATTATATTATAGGCTGAGAAAGGAAAACAATGGTGATGTCTACTTCATTCATAGGCTTGCTGAAATGGATAAGAACTCAAAACATAGATAACAGTCTCTCGGGCACAGACACTCAGGCTGTCTAGCAGCTTCTGGTCTCTTCCTCTCTGCCAAGTAACCTCACTAACCACTTTTCTTCTAACCCCCCTGGCTGATCCTCCATACTCACCTTGCGCATAAGGCAAACCTTGGGGTAAGGTATAGGGGTGGGGAGAGGGTGGAGGGGTGGTTGGAAGCCCCTCCTGAGGACTCTGATTTCTGGGAGGGGTGTTGTGTTTCTGTATGACCTTTAACTTGTATATTTCTGTAAATATTCCTGTATATTTTGTATATATCTGCTTGTATATTGTGCTAAGCTGTAAATAGAGCTTCAGTCCTTAACTTCCAGCTGGCTGAGTCTAGTCTGGGTCATTTTACAAAGGATGGGGGGGGCGGGGAACTCCCAAAACATCACACTCTGAACAAACATTAACACTTAAACGTTATCTACATAAGCTCTACCTACCCCTCCACACGAAGCAAGGCAGTAAGTGAAAGCTTCACAGCCTCGCATCTGGAATTGCACTACCCAAGAGGACCTCATTTCACACACGCAGGCAGATATATACCAGGCCATTTCAGCAACCAGAAATCAACTCAAGAGTGAATGAAGGGAGACATGCGTTAACATTTTCTTTTTTCTCTGTCTTACTGTGAAGATAAAGCTGAACTTTCTCCTTCAGCTGCATGGGGAAGCTGAAAACACTTACTTACACTTGGCAAGCCCCAAATGGCATCATGCAGTTTAACCCAGCAGCCCAGCTTTTGTCAGAAGAGCTAAAACATTTAAAGCCAGGAGAAACACAGCAATTTTTACATCTCTGTGCTGAAGTGTAACAGCTCAGTAAAGTGTTCAGTTGATTTGGTTATGAGATTCTATAGAAAATCATCATCCAAACAGAAAAGAACTAGGAACAAGCTACCAGTTCTGGTGCTTCCACTGCATGCTTCAATCATTCTGGTCAAAGCATTCAGTTCTGGTGCTCCTCAGCACTTCAGAAAGGAACAGCAGGACAGTCAACTAAACTATCTGTACACTGTTTTGAAAAGACAGCAGTTTGACCATCATTTTATTTTCCATGATCTCTCTGCACTCCATTTGAGCTTAGTCTTACACGAAAATTAAATTCTCAAGACTAAGAATTTGTGTCCTAGTCCATTGACAACTGAATTGAGTTTGTTAGCACAGCCCCAAATTAGGACAGCTCTTTCAAGTGAATGTGATGCTTTTTGGCTGAAGAATCAAACCCTTTACCAACTGTTCTGCTCAAATGGCAGAAACAGAAAAGGGCAACCCAAGAGCACATCAGTTTCACAGAAAGACTTAAGAGCATGAAAGCCAGATTATCCAAACATTCACTTCACCCTGGTAAACAAATCCTTGTGCCAAAAGCACAAGGAGCAGCTGTTACCAAGTGGTTTCTTCTCCTAACATAGTTCCAAGATGCTGATATTAAGAAAATTTTGGGGCTTTCTAAAGCATCTGAAAAAGATCAAGGAAGTAAAGAAATCCAAGGCAGACATACAGTACTCCAGACTGTATCAATGCTCAGCACACATCTTAAGTTATTACATGAGAAAAAGGAACTGTAGGTTGCCCTGTGATACCAAGTGGACACTGATTCCAGAATCAATATAGCAAGTTTTGTTTGGGATAGATAAAATCTTTTATTGTAACAGCTGATAGAGGATGATCATCTCTCCTGTTGCAATCCTTTCTGATTTTAAACTGCTCATAAAAAAATTAGTTCAGCTGGAAAAGATGTATTTTGGGGCCCTAATTCTCTACCTAATCCTTCTTTCCTTGGGAAAAGCACTGACATCTCATGTGCTAGTTGGAATGACAAAAAAGCACTTGCATCATCATCTACCTCCTCAATACCCCCAGAAAACCAAGTTGCACTTTAAAAGTGTGGGTTTACCACCATAACTGTTTCTACATTAAGGGATTCCACTGGCAAAGCTGCACTAGGCAAGAATGAACGTGCTGATTAATGCAGCTGTCCTAAGCATTTGTAGCAGAAACAACCTTATAAGCACATCCACCGGGAGTTAAAGTCACTTAATCATGTTGCAAATCCATGCTCTCTACTTGGTATCAGTTTAATTTTCCCATGCAGATGACCCTTAAGGGTCACAGGCAAGAAAATAAGAGCTATGACTTCCCAACTTGACATTTCATTGTGATTTTTTTTCCAAGAGAAAGCACCAAAGGTATGTTCTCATATACTGTACGTTCTCTTCTACAGTCAAGGCACTAAAAAAAAAGAAACAAGCACAGAAAAAAAAAGAGAGAAGGAAAGAGAAAAATCTGAGCTCCATGTTAGAGAGAAAAAAAAAAAAAATCTCAATGCAGGTGCTGCAAGGAAGTAAACAATGCCATGGAAATACAAGGATGAAGTGCAACATTTTGGGTTTGAGGTTTTGAATAGGAAATAAAGTTTCTGTCATAACAAACCTGTTGTAGGCAAAGACAGCGCACTAAAGTTAACAAAAAGATTTAAGCAAAACTTAAGATAAGAGTATTTGATGGCCCTCATAGCTAAGGTAGCAGATTTCATTTGAAACTGGCTACAACTCCAAAGAGAATTTCATACAGGAATAGTCTCCTGTCTCTCTTCACATTAAAAAAATCCAACATGGCAAAACATGCAGGACAATTCAGGGTCATGGAAGGGATTTTGATCTGGACTTTTGTTATCCTAGTATTCTTCTGGGGATCAGCATAACCTGCAAGACTCTCAATCGCTCATACTGAGAATCTTAAAGTTGTTAAAATGCCTCAGGGGTTGTTTTGCAGCTTGCAGTGTACTCTGGAAGGTAAAGGATACAGAACTAACTGAGACACCTTCAGCCACCTGACTGAAAATGAAAGGCAATCTGAACCTGAGGCGATTTTCTCAAGCGCTAACATGAATTGGATGGCTAGTCACCTTGAGCTTGGCAAGGTGCTATGCATTCTAAAGGGCAGAAAACAAAACTTGGCACTTAAAGGTGTCTGTAAGATCATTTTACCAGACCAGAAGCCAGCACTGCCATCCTTTGGAGTAGCCTTCTAGCAGATCTCACACTTCCAAGGGATCTAATGTAACTTTGGTTTTGCAGTAAGACATACTCAAGAAGGGAGCTCAAATACGCCAAAGCAGCAGTCCTTGAAAACAGTTCACCCTACTGTATTTCTCAATCTCCTTCTAAAGGAAAGGGACCTTCAATACTCAAAATCTTATTATTACTCTCCTCATATGCTAATACTGGGCAGCAGGCCTCTTTGAGTATTCTACCACACCAGTCAGTTTTGTTCTGAAGGTTTTGAACAAGAAACTTGTCCCTTTCAAAGGAAGCAAAGAACAAATCCTATATTTAACTTCCTATTCATTTCAGACATTGCAAACAAGTTCTTGTAAACACCCTACAGGTCACAAATCTCCAGTATCTTATCTAAATGTTAAGCTGCTGAAGTAGAGCTCAAAGCTCCTACCAACAGGCTTCCTAGAGTGCCACTTACAACAACTGAGGCCAATGACTAAGTAACAGAGCTGGAAAGCAAAAGCAAAGAGAAAATTTGTTAAGCTTTATCCATTGTCAAATTAGCATTTATTTTTAAGTGCAGCACCTGCATATATATATATATATACATACACACACACAAAAAAAACCCAAACCAAACAAACTCCTTTTCCCCATGCTAAAAAAGCACAGCACACATTCCTTTGGAAGAGAGACTGTGACAAGTTTGCTTTTAACTGCAAGTCTGTCTCAAATGTATAAATGCCACCTTGATTTTTCGCACCTTAAATTACTCTAAAGATACTGGAGGACTGTGTTGCAGCTTCTATAAAACACAGGTCTGCTAAATCAGATGCATTCTTACAGACGCCTGGATTACAATGCATCATGGACGATACAGAGCTGAGGAAAGAAAATGTACTTTCATTTTCCTCTTCAGTTCAATACAGCATAATAACAGATGCCAGAAGTGTACCCTCCGAGACTGAAAGACACAGACTAAGAAACCCTATGCATAGAAAAATAACATGCAGTTCTCTTCTCTGGACATCATAGCAAAACTGCAAGTGATAGCAAACCTGAAACAGTAGAAACTGCCCTCCACTCACCAAAGAGCTAACCTGCCAAGATCACCACCACAAGGCACTGACCTTGACAGAAACACTCCACAATCTAACTTGCAACCTTTAGTTGCTAGGTTTTAGGAAGATATTTTAAAATAGTAGATAAAGAGTTTGGTTTACTTTTGGCTGGTGAATGAGACAACATCCATAACTACTCCCAGAATATTCATTCAAGTCAAGCTGTATTTACAAACCAGAACTGATTTTTAAGAGAACTGGGTATTGTTCCTAGGTAATTTGGGGGGTAATTTCTCAGCCCACCACACTAGGCAAACCAAGCTGTCAATAGGTTCAATGTCTTCTCAGCTGCTGAAATACATAAGAGAACATCAATCCTAAGGATGCTCCATGACTAATGAACAAAACAGGAACAGAAATGTATGTGATCTTTCTTAACTAAAGCTAAGAATAATTAAAGAGGGAAAACAGAAACCTGGAGTGCTGCAACTACAGCAAAGTTAAAATAAATCAGCGTGCACGGCACCTGAAAGAGTGAAAACTATTCAGATTCTCCATGGTGCACAATAACAATACTTAGTCTGACTAATGAAGTTTAGAGATTTTTTTCTCAGTCCTGTAAAAATAAAGGATGTATAAAACATGCCTGGTAACACTTATTGGTTCAGACTGAGCTTACCTTCAAATTTTAATAAGCATATTTAGGTCAACACTTGTGGTTAGAACTGCAAAATATTTAAGACCTTGATTACATAAAGAAGATTTGTACACAGCCAGAGTAAATGCCACTTGCACAGCATAAGAATTTTTTTTTTTTTAAATCACTTAAAATATTTGGTCCAAATGGGAAATAAACCATTCCAGGATTTGCAGAAGTAAAGGTACCCAGAATAATTTAGTATATGGTCACATTTAATCCAGGCCAAATCTGTGTATTAAAGATTAACCTGATATGGAATTTATTGTGAGGGTGAGGGTACTTGTTTAAGAAACTAGCTAAAAACACTCTGCATATGCAATGCTTTAACAAAAGCTGAGTTTCAGACTGGTCTTTTTGGGACAAACTCAAAAGAAAATGAAGTTGTCTTTTTTTTTTTTTTTCCCCTCCATTTGTGAGATGAGAGCATCTACCTTCATGAATGTAACAGACATATCTCCCTCAGAGATGCCATACAGCTTTACGTACAGTTTGGAAAGGTAAAATACATCTTACTCTAGGTAGGAAGTGTTACCAAGGCCTTCCAAAGCTCCAGGACTTCAATAGTTTTATTTACAATCCACAACAGTTCTCGAATCAACACAAGAGTGCAATTATACATCATCCTCTGCAATAGCTCAAGTATTTTCACTGAAGTTACTCTTTGGTTTGATCCAGACACTGACTAAGACACAGGGCTATGCAGCCTCCTAGGCTTCTTTCCCAAATCCTTCCTGCTTTAAATAACTCACTGACATCTGCATTCACTGGTGCACTGATTTTGGTGCTTGAAGCTGCTTATCGCCTATAGTTAGCTGTAATGAGATCATGACTGCCTCCCAACACGTGCTTAAGCTGCTTAGACAGTACTGTCAAAGGACACAGAACAAACAGCTAGCCCTATCTTCTTGTGCTTAAGATTCCTAAACTCACTTTTGGAACCATACTTTGATACCTAACAGTGGACAATGCCAATCCAAATTAAAGACTACACAATACTTTGCACAGACCCACTACAGCAATTTCAAAAGCAAGGGAAATGCAGTTCAGCATAGAACTCCAGGGGGGAAAAAAAGATAAATGTCACAGAAGAATATATTAGCTATGTAACAGTTCCCCTTTAGATCAGCACTTAAGTCAGCTGTGACAAAGAGGAGCATCCCTTGTAGAACAGGCACCATATTCTTCTCTCCCTACCTAAGGCAGGTCAATGTGGAACTCAGCATCTTTGGTCATTACCTGTTGCACCTGAAACTAGCAAAGACCACCAGATGCACAGGTCAGAGGCCTCCCCACCAGAAAAGCAAACTGTGGAACACAGTCACTATTTCAACACAAGTTTTCTCTCAAGAAAACAAAGTCATTTGAGTCTGCTGACAAACAAATGATTACACCATGGGTGCTACTCTGAGTCATATCTTTATTGATACAGAACTGGGGGAAAAGAGGTATTCTACTTTCTTCCCCATTTAGAACAGCATGAGGTAATCTGTTTCAGTCTGGAGGACTATCAAATCAGTATTTTAGGAAACTAACCTCAAAATAGAAAAAGAAAACAAAACAAACAAACAAAACCACCAAACACACACCACAGTCAATGACTGAGTTCTGAAATCATCATAAATCAGCCATGTAAATGGCCAGAATTGCTAGAGCACAAGCTAGCCTCCAAATCTTGGAAGCTTAGCTCTTATTACCATGAACTGACACCGATTTGGTTAAAAGTTAACAAATATACTACAGGAGTCAGCTTTTCACTCTAGTTCTAGTACATTCCAGTGCACTTACCTGGGCATTCCTCTACTATATCCTCCAAAGATGAGAGTGTATTTCTCACAAACCATATCTACATATACTCAAAGACCAAAGTTACAAAGCAAGAGGTAAAAAGCAAGCAGCTTATTTCTCTTTGTGTGGTATTTCAGGTGGCTGCATAGTTATTCTGGGCAAAACAGGAAAAAGTTACCTCAGAGATGTCACCAAAGCTCTCTCTGTCAAGCAGTCACTGGAATATGGAGCCAACTTCTCACAATCAAGAGGGAGAAGGATGCCAGAAGCAAGTCTGCCTGTAAGATGTTGCATGGAAACTAGTTAGCAAGTTCTAAAATAGCTTTTATTTAGATCTTTACTTATTCATTAATTATTAGCATGTTTGAGAGCATGCTTTTGCTAGAGTCTGGGACCAGAATTCATGGGGATCTCCTCTCAGGATGCAAATACATCCTCTGGGCTCTGAGAGATACTCTTTACCGAATGTACCACTGGGGCTGAGAGGACTAGTGTTCCCAGCTGCATCCTCCATTCCTCAGATGAAGATTGCCAACCAGTGGGTAGAACAAAACAACTTTGCTCTTTCCATGACCTGGTTGAAAAGACACTGGTGGGTATTAATGAAGAAAGGTTGAAGCACGGTATGTTAGGCTGCAGCAACTGAACAGGCACTGCTGCAGGCCCAAATACAAGAGAGGTAGTGTTTGGCAAAGCAGCAGGACAACTGGTGGAGGAGATAACCTTTCTAACTACAAAAGCTAAATCAAACAGCTTATCTATGGGAGCTCTCAATCACGTGTAGTAACATCCTACTGGGATAGGCACATTACATCTCGTAACCTTTTTTACTGTTTCTATCAGATTGGGTTGACACAGAGGATCTACTAATACAATTATGGCTGCTACACCCAGGTTATTTTTGGCCAGAAACAAAAGCAACCATGTGCACTACTGTGCACAGCATTACGCATATGGAGAGGCACCTTTACTCCCAGAGGAGGGGGTAAAATCACTTATTGTGAATGAAACAGAACCAAATACTGATGGAGGTTTTGCAAAATAAAAGCTTCGAGAAGCTTGCCTTTTGTACACAGTTCAGGCCACTCAACATGCATACAGAAATAAGCGAAGGTGAATGACACCTTGCCATATCTGCAGCTTGCACCAGTGGGGACTACAAAGGAAACAGGGCACCCCAACATGCCAATTAAGAGAAGGGTATCTATTAGAAAGTACTTGTACCTGAAGGGCACACTGGGAAAGCCAAGAATAACAGCTGCTGCCACATCAGAAAAGCACAGACACTGCGTACAGGCGATGGCTGCAAAACAGAAACTAAGCAGCCGTGCACAAACTTCCTCTTCCTCCCCCTGCAACCCTACAACGGCAGCAACAAACCTGAGATTAAACACTTGCCAGCATTCTGCTCTCCATTCCTGTCACATCAGGAGGTTAAAAGGGGGAGTCTGATAGCTGCTCCTCCATACGTCTGAAGGGTTCTTTTGGTTCACAGCAGGTAATACAAATATTCAACATGATGCTTGCAGAGGTTTCTGTGTTTTCCTTCATTCCTCTTCTCTAGCTCACCCAACTGAGTGCTCACTAGGGACCTCTTGCATTTACTAGGCTTGGTTTTGATACATTCCTTCTCAAAGACTAAGAAGTCAGAAATAAAAGTAGTTGTTCCTAGGCGAGTCACATTATATAAACAAACAAGAGCAGAGTCACAGCTCTTCCGAGCTGCTTCACACCAACTCTGCAAGCCAAGTTCAAATCTAACCCTGCCCAGCACTAGGACTGATGGTGCGACGCTCAGGCTGCAGTTTTCCATCAATACTAAGTCCTGAGACTACAAATCCCAGCATCAACACTGAACTGTGACACACATCTTAAACACCTTACAAGCTAATTCCTGATGGAAGATTGGGTGAATCCAATGGCACCAGGTGTTTGGGTTACAGTGCAATATCTGAGTAATGGCCCAGGCGAGGCTTCTCTCCAATTTTCTATCACTTTAATATCTGCCTTTCAACCATGGATAGGAGAAACACACCTCCTCTAGAGTGAAGGTGGCAAATATTCAACTTCGGACTTAGCACCTATGTTTCTTATTCCAATGGAACCCACAACACAGGGCCATCTCCTACCCCAGCTTATGTTCTGCAAGCAGATGGTCAACAAGCAGCTCCAAGATTGTACAGGGCTTGTCGTCTTGCACTAGCCAAGCTCAATGAGGTCACATTCTCAGAGTTTGATAATTTCACTCAAAATGAGTAAGCTCCATATGTGGGGAAGAGAAGGACAGAAGAAACAAACCAGGTGGATCAGATGTAGTATGCAAGTGCATGGTTAAGAAATCATAATGCTTGTTCAGAAGACTAATTAGCTGATAAGGGGGCAGGTACTACTTTGGCCTGGGCATTTTCTGACCTCCTAGTACTTGGTATTCTAACTTTGGCTTGTCACTGCATGCAACGCAGTACAGAATAACTGACTGTAAGTCAGTTGACTTACACAGCCTGCCACGATAAGGGATCCCAAAGCACATCTAATTTTACTTTCTATAACATTTTTATAAGGTCCAGTACATTTTTATAACGCCCAGTACTGTCATCCTCATGAAGCACACAATACTATTCATAAAAGTAGTAGGAAAGAAGCATCAATGCTACTGCTTCATTTAATTTTTACATATATATAAAACTGCATTTTGAAAGTCTGTTTTTGTATAGCTAAATACAGAAGACCACATTGATGCAGTTTTATAGTCAAGGTGCAGCTTACCCTGAACAAGAGCAACACTCCATTCCATCAACAGCCCCATCTTCCCACCAGCAAAATCGTTTAATCATCCACAAATGCAGGGAGGAAACAAATGAACAAGTCGGTTTGTCTTCAGTTTCCTCGGCTCACGTGTCAGAAAACTCTGATTCCCACCTGCACAAGCACCTCAGCTAGCACCAGTGACAAGGCAAGAACCTCCCATGCATTGTCATATACTTACATGAGCTGAAGTGACTGTGGAAGTAGCTACAGAAAGGGGCACAACCAAAACTCCTGGTGACTGGAAATGGATCCTAGAAACTGTCCCTTTTCTCATCTTCAACAATGGATTGTGCTCACTTGCCCCAAGAAAAACACAAAATTGCCACAAGGTGCCTACTGAATAAGCACAGCAGAAACTATCCCAGTCACAGGCACTGCTCCAAAGCCTTTATCAGCACATCTTACTCTTTCTACCCCTGTGGTCATTAGGGACTTCCCCCTCAAGGGGCCAAGGATCACTTCCTCTGCTCTTCCAGAAGTCCTCATTAGACAGGAAACAAAAGCAATGCCATGAAAAGGACCCTTCAGATCCACCTAACAGGGTCTAACCGGGATGGCATAGACCTGGCATGCACCTGGAAACAGCTGAAAAAGCTGGGGAGGGTATGAAACACGCTCTAATGTTACAGGAATAAAAATTATCACTAGAATGATTTAAAACATCAACAAGGCACAAGTTTTACACACTTAAAACACTAACCCAATGTTATCTTATCGCATAGAGTTCACAATCTATTCACAACGTACCACTTTCCATCCAGCTCCAGAACAAAGCGCCCAGCCACAAAGAAAAAAAAACTCCTCATTCTCAAGAACAAGGAACATTATGCAGGATTAGAACATCCCTAATAGGCCTATTCAGGGTTACAGTGACAACATCTAATAACCAACATGCCTAATTCTAAAAAAAGAAAAAAACTTGCAAGCTTCTGACAGAATTTCTGTAGAAGGGAAACTGAAGTTGTAGTTCAGTGATATATCTAACAGAGACAGTCTCTTCCTCCGTTGAAAACCTGATCTTACACACATACGTCAGCTGCAGATGACAGCTCAATGCAAAGAGACTTGCACAAGATATTACAGCCTATTATTCTCTGAGACAAGAAAGTTGACACGATTAGGCTTGCTGACTACAGAAATACTAGGAATGAACAGAAACAGTGGCCACACTGTTCTGGCACCTTTCAATGCTTTGTAAGCAATGACCAATCCTGGAATTTGCTCTGAATACCAAGTTAAGCCAGGTAAACCTCAAGGGAGGAAAAGCAGATGGAGCAGAAACACAGCAAGACAGGCTGAAGTGTGAAAGGCTGCACATACTAAAGCAAATTGCTGGAAAGAAAAATAGGGCCTTGATGATTCAGAGTTTTAACATGGAGGGACACGAGTCTGCCACCCGTTTACATTAATAGTAATTGAAAACTGAACAGCAGTCAGTACCACCTCTCCTAACCCAAGTTCTACTTGGAAAACCGCAGGGAAGATGGTTGGTTATGATCCAGGTCCGCAGATCCACGAGCACATCGTCCTCCGAGAAGTGCCAGGCATCCCCCGGTAAGCAGAGGGGCAACCAGCCTTACCGGAGCCTGCCCGCACCTCTCCACTGCGGGGCTGGCAGCACGCTGGGATGTAGGAAGGGCCCCCAAGCCCACCAGCTTCCTCACCATCTTGGTTTCATGTTACCACCGTGGTTTGCCGAGTTCCTTCCTGAGGACAGCGTCTGTAGAAGGGAAGGGCACAAAGGGACAGGACGCTAGACCGGCTTGCTGGGCAGGGCACAGGTAAAGGCAGCACAGCCCTGTCCTGGCACCGTGCTGCCTACTGCTCTGTCCTCAGCGAGCACAGGTCTTACAGCTCTCCGCACGCTGGGGGACGGCCCTCCCGCCCCAGCTGTGGTCCGTACGGACCTCGCATGGGGAGGCACCTTGGTCTCACCCCAAACACATCCCGCTAAAGCGAGGCCGGTCCCCCCTTCCCCTCCTTAAGGGACTGTGCCTGGCTTCCCTGCCGCGGCAGGGTGCTGGGACCACCGATTCCACACAGGGCTGCGCCTATGTTCCGTCCCCTATCTGCAAGACCACGATAAGCTCTCCCTCCATCTCAATCTGGCCGCACCAACCTCTCCCTCCTCCCACTCCCCACCACGGAGCCGCGCCCGGTTCTCCCCTCACGGCACCGCTCGGCACTGCTCTCTCCTGCCTTCCTGCCTTCCTCCCCTCACGGCACCGAGCCTGCCTCAGTTATTCCCCTTCCTCAGCCTGCCCCGGACCCTCACGCACTGTGGCTCACCGGGCCGGCCTTGCCTGCCCAGCCAAAGGCTGGCGACACCGAGCCTCCAGCACAACCGCTCCACTCCGCCCGCTCCCTGCCGTTCGAATCAACAACAAGATGGCGGTGGCCGCGGGGGCGAGGCCCTGCTGCTGGCCGTCATAGCAACCGCGCCGTCCTAGGCCCGCCCCGCCGTCTCCTGCCGCAATCCAGACCCGAGCCCAGCCCACCTAGGGCACTTTACAGACGCTGATAGGTCAAGACCTCCGTCACTCAAGTGCAGAGCCTCCCTGCCCCTTTCCGTGAGCGGACTGCCTCCGGACGGCCGCGCACGTTAGGGACACGTGACGCCCTCCCTGACCCTACCTTGCCGCGCCCTACGGCGCTTCATTGGCTATTCCTGAGAGGACGCTCAGCCAATAGGCACGGGCGGCGGGCCCTGCTCGGCCGGGACGGTGTGCGGCGGGAGCGCGCAGGCGGGTGGGGTGTCGTTCCGTGGGGCTGTCGTTCAGTTTCCTCCCGGAGGTCGGATACGGCGCTCGGAGAGGAGCCTGGCTCCTCAGTCCCGTGCTTCCGCCTTCCCTGGGGCCTTGGGCGACTGTGGCCGCCCCAGTGACGCGTTCTGCGGGGTTAACCAGGCTAACGCTGGCTTCCCGCCGCCACAGTCTGGCGTCAGGCAGCTCCCACCCGCTGCTGAGGGGCGAGCAGAAAGTAGTCACACGCCGATTCGGTAGAGTAAAAGGTTTAAGTCCTAAATAGTTACAGTGCCTGTGGGCTCAGGGACCCCCTGGCAGGGTGTGCTGGTTTGAGGCTAATTGGAATATTTTAATGGAGAAAATTATAGGCTGTGAAAAATAAACAATGGTGATGTCTACTTCACTCATAGGCTTGCTGAGATGTTTTAGAAGACAAACATAGATAAGGCAGTCTCTGGGTCTTTCTCTGGGAGACCGTGAGTCATCTCCTCTCTGATGAATAATCTAACTAACCACTCTACTTCTAATCCCCCTGGCTGATCCTCCAAACTCACCTTGTGCATAAACCAAACCTTGGGGTAAGGTAGGGGGGTGGGGAGAAGGTGGAAGGGTGGTTGGGAGCCCCTCCTGAGGACTCTGATTTCTGGGAGGGGTGTTGTGTTTCTGTATGACCTTTAACTTGTATATTTCTGTAAATATTCCTGTATATTTTGTATATATCTGCTTGTATATTGTGCTAAGCTGTAAATATAGCTTCATTCCTTAACTTCCAGTCGGATGAGTCTAGCCTGGGTGCTTTTACAAAGTGGGGGGGGGCAGGGAACTCCCAAACCATCACACAGGGTCACACAAGTGACCCTTTCACGGCAAAATTTCACGTCTGGCTCCTGTCCTCCTTTTCCTCCCTTCTAGCCACATACTCCCAAATTAGTGCCTTCCCTCTCACCCACCAGTGCTTCATTTCCCTGGAAGCTGCTAGAGTAACATCCTTTGAAATTCAAATAACCAGTTTCCCACCTCTGGGCACCAAATGACTCCTTCAAAGCCCTCCCGCCTGTTTGACAGGCCCTGCTAATTCCTGCAGTTTAGCTGTACCACTGGCAATTTGGTTTTCCCCTAATTAAGAAACCCAGTACCTCTGTTGACCAGTACCACCGACCAGCTGCTAAACCCACCCACAGATGGGAATGCTTAAGCGAGGGAGGCCTTGAAGAGGACATGGGACGCAGGGCAAACATTTCTCAGAACTACCTGTGATGCAGCTTTCGTGCCCCAGATCATGCCCCTGCAGAGAACTACCCCAGCTGGGCCAAATCTGGAGGTTACAGAGACCTTGTTGTGACCCTACCAAAGCCCTTAGCACATATTCCACAGTGTCAACTCCAGCACAGGCCTGGTGCTGCTGGTCCTGGATTGTGCCACCCTACATCCATGACTGGGGATGGTGCTAATGACCACCACAGCAGGACAACCAGCAGCAGGACTGTTTGACCGTGGCAATCACAGCAATGAGTGCAATCTCTGCCACCGTTTATTGAGTCTGTGCTGCCTGGGATGGCTCAAGGGTTGTCTCCACCCCAACATGGGCAGCAGGTTTGGAGACAGAAAAAGGATTTCCTTCTCTTTTCAGGCCTGAGTGGTGTACTGGATTATCTGCCAGTGCATGGTGCTCTGCCTGGCATGACCTGCAGGGAGCTGTGGGTCATAGGGAGCCCTTCACTGAGTCAGGCTATTCAGATCCAGTGCCGTGCCCCAGTCTTGCTGTTGAAGAGATAGTCCCTGCCAGTGCCTGAGATGAGAGACAGCATTCAGCTTTTCCCCTATGGGCATTGTCCAGGCATGGCTACCTGGTAGCTGTGTCCTCCAGACCCTGACAGCTCAAGTCTGACAGATCTGGGGGACAGGGCACTCACATGGGTCTTGGGCACGACCATCAAACTGCCCCTGTGCAGAGGAGATGAGAGAGAGTGCTGAGGCCCCAGGGCTCACTCTCACATCCTTTGTGGGGCACCCAGCCTCACTGCCACGGCGCATACTTACTGGGCTGCTGGCATGGGGGCCGCCCTGCTTCTCTTCATCGCCTCTCTGCTCCTCTGCATCCCAGGAGCTGCTGAGGGAAGAAGGGTGAGGGTGCAATGTCAGTAATGGGCCCCTGGCCTCAATCCCAAGGAATGCAATCAGGCGTGGGCTGCCAACCAGCCTTCGCACTGCCAGCTACACCCTATCAAGCCCATCATATCCACCTACCTGATGATCCCCTTACCCAGCCCTTGTGTCCCTTGGGCACCAAAGGAGAATACACCAAGGGCCCAGCTCCCCCAGGCACTACCACCTTTCAGCAATAACCGAAAGAGACAAGCCGTCTGCCACCACATCCTCTGCTTTCCTCACATGCTGGTTCACACTGTTGTGCTTGGAGGGTGCTGTGCTGAGGCAAATGAAATCCCAGAGAGCATCTGCTGCCAGGGCCACGTGCAGGGGCTGAGCTTTTTCCCTTTCATGGTCACTAGAACCTTAGTTCCACCAAGCGTGGTGTCCCCAACATCACCAATGAATATAAGATCCAGACGTGCATCACTCAGACGCAGTTATGCCACTGGAGGTGGCAGCTATCCTGCCCATGAGCTTGCATACCTTTTCCTCACCATGCAGATGCCCAATACAGGCCAGGCTGGCTCCAGTGCTTCCTCAGGCTCTCCTCTTCACCATCTATCACTCCTCATTCATCCTCCCAGAAGGGTGTGTAGCCTGCTCACCTCTTCCTGGGAAGCTTTCTCTGTCAAATTGGGGCTTCCCTGGCAAGCCACAGCAGCCCCAGACATGGTGCTGGGACCCAGCACTGCAGCTGGCAATGGAGCTGATGCTGATCAATCCCACTCAACCCACTACAGAGTCTGTCCTCCAGCCTGGTCATCTGCTGCACCCATGACTCCCAGCAGTGCTGCACCCTCACCCTGGGGCAGAGATGGCTCCCTGGCACAGATTCACAGACCATAGCTAAATGTGGGGTATATTAAACACCCCCCCCACACTGCATCTCCCCAGCTGCAGGATCCTGTGCACAGCTGCACTTTGCTGCCAATATGACCACCCTGACTGCACATCACCCACCTCTTGTCTAGAAGCAACTTGACAGGGTCTTGGTTTCTGCAGGAGGAGAAGGCAGCCATGAGCCCCTGTTCTTCCTCACTGTTCCAGCCTGTGCTGCAAGGCCAGGGCTCACCTGCACAGCAGTCTCCGGACCATGCAGCCCAGGGTGACCAGGAGCAGGGCACTAGAGACTGTCAGCACAGCCACAAACCAGGCTGGTGGGTGCCACACTACCACTGTACGCATAATGACCAGTGGCTCCTTCTGCAGTGTCTGTGGAGTCAGTAGGGTGAGGGGGTATGCAAGGACCAGGGATCCTGATGGACCTGGGAGCACTTCCTAGCCAACAGGTGCTTACCGTGTGCCAGGTGGTGGTGCTGGGTGGCACTGGGGTGCTCCAAGGGGTGACATGCACCACCAGTGCTACCACAGTGCTGTGTTGGGAGCCACTAGGGATGCTCCACACCTTCACTAGCAGCACATAGGTGCAGGGCTCAGATAGGTCACTGGGGAGATAGAAGATGCTGTTCCCTTCCAGCTGAAAGCGCCCATCCTTGTTGCCTGAACAAGAGGGTCTGCTCAGTGCCATGCTGCAGTGTGGGACCGGATTGTGCTGTGGCTTGCCTGCTCCTCACCTCCCACAATGGCGTATGTCAGTGCAGCATCTCTGGGACTGCCCTGGCACACCAGGTGGGTGACAGGCTGGCGTTTGCCTGGCCCAGCCATGATCCACAGCTCCTGCACCTCGGGGGTGCAGACGGGCGCCTGGTCCGGCACGGCCTGTCAGGAGCAGAGACAGGCGGTATGGCATTCGTGGTGCCTGCACCCGCCACAGTTCACCCGGCAGGCTCGCACTCGCACCTGCAGGTGCACGGTCACCTCGCACAGGCAGCTGCGCCGCTTTGCTGGGTCCACATCATTGTGAGTGTCTGTCAGCCGCACGCTCAGCCTGTAGCTCTTGTGCCGCTTGGAGTCTAGGGGCCCCACCACACGGATCTCACCTGCGGGGCAGTGTGAGCTGCTGGGCACCCACAGGTGCCATAGAGTGTGGCAATGGCTGGGGAAGGGGCCAGACATTCACCAGTCTGAGTGCCGATGGAAAAGGGCTGTGCAGGGCCAGGGCCTCCCTCTAGTCTGTACGCCAGGCTGTTTTGTGGGTAGTCGCGATCTGTGCCAGTCACATACCCCACAATGCTTCCAAAAGCTGCTGTCTCCAGCACGGTAAAGGTGGTACCACTGGGGCACACTGGTGTGAATTCATTGACAGGTGTCACCGTCAGGAACACAGGCACACGGGCTGTGTGGCACACAACAGCTGAGTCACACTGGTACCACCCCATTGCCTGCACCAAGATGGGCATGCTTGGGGACAGGGGCAGTGACACCATCCCTGGGGTAGGCATCTCTAGGGCAGCAGGAGAGGAGCACTTCCTCTGCGACTTGCTGGTTTGGGGTTTGGGAAGGAGCTTTTCCCAATTCCCTTGTGACATGCCCCCTTGCACTCCCACAGGGCACCCACCGCAGACTCACTGCTCTGTGGGGGCTGCCCTCCTGCTGTCACCACAATGGTGGCAGTTAACTGAAAGTCCACAGCAGCCACAGCCTCCGAGTCATAGTCCAGAGTGGTGTTGACCTACCGAGCCAAGGCACGGAGAGACAGATGGAGTTGAGGCGCCCTGCAAAGCCAGAGTGCCCTGCAAAGCTGGAGTAACCCACAATGCCAGGGAGACCCACAAAGTCCAAGTATCCTGCAAAGCTACAATCCCATGGGAGCACAGGGAAGCAAGGAAGAGGGGAGCATGAAGAGTCTGGTGAGACAAGAGCCCTGGTCTAGGACCAGGTATAACGGCACATCAAAGGGTGCCCACTGTCCTGTTGAGTTTCCCCAGGTCTGGGGTTGCCCTCTGCCCGGGCACTCCTCACCTGCAGCCGTGGCCCATCCATGTAGAAGCTGGACCGGGACGCAGGAGGTCCCTCGAGAGCATAGTGCAGATGCCTTTCGGTGCCACTGGAGTCGCTGCACCTCAGTGTCACCAGGGTGCTGCCAGGGGACGCCGTCTCAGGCACCTGGGACCTGTTGGAGGGCAGCCAGCATTTCGGCTCCTGTCTCACATGTCCTGGGCATGGCAGAAAACCCCCATGTGCCCCACGACCTCCTCAACCATACATGAAGATGGCTGGGACACAGCTTGGTCCCTGCTGGTCTGTCCCCTGCACGGTTATGTTTACTGTGGTGGTGGCGTGGTCGTCGGGGTGCAACACGTTGTAAGCCTGGACAAGGAGATGTGCTTGGGCTGCCTCCAGCTGCCGGGTGCTGCGGATCTCACCTGTCACTGCAGGAGAAGGCACAGCCTTGTGCTGGGCACAGGGATAGGGACAGGGTAGCCCTGGGAACCCCCACCGCTCCACTCACCCTCATTGATGGTGAAGAGCGCAGGCACCACAGGAGCAAGGATGGCATAGCGGACGTTGTCACCACTGGCATGTACCTGCATGACAACCTCCAAGGGGCCGATGCTCTTTGGTACTGTCACAGCCCACTGTGGCTCACTGCAGGCAAGGTAGGCAGTGTAACCTGGCCTGGTGCCGCTAGCACACTCCACCCGGCCCGGCCCCACTCACCGGAAAGTGACATGGGGACGGCTTGATGGCAGTACCTCCACCCTCACAACCCCACTGCAGTTGTGTCCATGGCGGTCCATAACTTCAATCTCCAGCCTGAATGTCTGTGGGGCAACAGCAGGGCAGCTGTAGAACAGCCCTGAGTGGGACCAGGAATTGGGACAGGGACATGGGGTGGAGATGGACACAGTGATAAGAATGGGGATGGGGACAGGAATAGGAATAGAGATGGAATGGGGACAGGAACAGGGACAGAGACAGGAAAGGGGAGAGGGACAGGGGCCAAAATGGAGATTGGACTGAGAAGTAGCAACGGGTGAGAAGAGGGTTGGAGCTGGAGATGAGGATGAGATGGAGACTGGAATGAGGATGGGAATATGGACAGAGGTTGGGATTGGGACAGAGGTTGAGATGCAGAAGGGGATGGAGCCAGGGATAGGGACAGGGTTGGAGCACTGCTGGGACAAGGGTAAGATGGAAGCCCAATGGGATGAGCAGGACATGGAGACAGACAGTGCCAGCAAGGAGATAAGACAGATTAGCTGAGAGGTGGCTGTGACAGCCTGGGGATGCTGGTGTCCACCTGGATCTCTTTGCTGGGGTTGAAGCCATTGGCAGGCGCCAGAACCACGCCTCGGCGGGTGAGCATGAGTGGTGTGTCATGGTTTCGGAGCCAGAACTGCAGAGAGATGGGTGGTGGGAGGAAAAGTGGGAAGAGAGTAAACACCTCTATCTCCTCCTTCATGTCTGGGGTTCCTCTGTCCCCAAGGCTGCTCCTGTTTATGGGGTCTGAAGGACCCTGTGGCAGCCACCACTCACCATCAGCCCACTAAGTGGCTGCGGCACCACTGCATACAGGGGTGTCCGGGGTGCAACATCTGCCAGCACCTGCACCACATCTCCTGCATCACAGCACAGCCATGGGAGCCCAGAGCCATCTGGCATCTGCGGTCCCCACCATCCCATGCCCCATGGCTTCTACCTGTACTGGCAAAGGGGTTGTCACAGCGCAGCACCTGTCCTCTTGTCACTCGGACAAAGAGATGCTCTTGCACCTCATCCTCCTCAGGACAAGCAGCCCACAGGGTCAGGGTGTACTGGTTTACCTGGTGGGCATTGAGCTCTGCACCAGCACGCAGTGTTACCTACCATGGGAACAGGAAACTTAGTGGGGCACCCAAAGGCTTCTACTCCACTCCCCATTCCCCAGCCGCACCTCTGCCTTAAATGTGGTGGCATCCATAGGGTCAGCACTGATGGCGATGGGGTTGAAGGGGTGACTAGCCTCGATGCCATACAGGGTAACATTAGGGCTGCCACTTGCATTTCTGCAGGACACGGTCACCTTGGCCACGTGGGCGCCTGGCATTGCATCCTCACTCAGAGTCACCACACGTGGCAGGTCAAGCAGGGCTGGCAGAAGATCACATAGGCCTCGCATCTGGCCAGTGCCACCAACAGCTTGCCTAGCCATGCTTAGGGAGCTCTGTTCCTGCATCTAGGCATCCGCAAGTGCACAGGTCTCCCTGCTGGGTGCAGCAAGGCCCTGCACCCTGCTCTTACCTGTTGCTCTGACAAAAGACCCTGCAAAGAGGAAACAGTCACTCTAGCCTGCTGAGTGTGTCCCAGCAATGTCCCCTCCCTGCCTGAACCCATCCATCCAGCTGCTGGCTCCTCTGCCTGTCTTGAGGTCAGCACCAGGCACATGAAGGCAACAGAGGGGACCCTGTCCCCTGTCGCACTCCTCTTGGTCCCCTACCCAGGGCTTGGCAGCCAGGGTGCCCCCAATGCTGTGAGCCTGAAGCGCCTACCTGGGACACGGAGGCTGAGGAGGAGGAGAAAGGCGAAGCGTCCGTGCATGCCCATGTCTTGCTGGCTGTTTGGGACAAGCTGGAGCCCGTTGCTAAGGGTGCTGGGCACCACCCCAGCCAAACGTCACACGGGCCATCTGCAGCTGCTAGTCCTGCTCTAGGGCAGAGACAGGGCATGGCCCTGGTGCCCCCAGCTTCCTCGCACCTCCATTGCCACCCTCTCGCCATCCTTAACTCATGTGAGGCAGGTGGGCAGCAATGCTCCGTGGAGTTTTGCTGCTATCCCACGCTGCGTCCCCACGCTTGGGGCCTGGAAAAATTATCTGGGAGGTAATTTTTGGCCAAATTTTCTTTCATATGCAAGCCAGAGCTGCTTCTCCTTTTATTCCTATTAAGTGCTATTATCTTCCAATTAATAGGCACTGTGGGAGCACGGCCCTGTGGCTGGGGTCACCCTTCCCTTCTCCAACGCTCAGACCTCTTTTGGCAGCTCGGTGTTTCCAGGTGCCTCGGCCGGGGCCCTGTAATGGGGCTACTCTTCTTCCTGCCAAGGCTTCCCGGGATCCCTCGGTCCTCGCAGGGCTGGGGTGCTGCCACGCAGGGCACAGGGTCCTGTTTTCCGCAGAGGTGGCCAGTTCCACCGTGCCCGCGTAGCGCCCGCGTAGTGCCCGGCGCGGGGCCCCGGGGCGACGGGGAGGGGCAGGGCGGAACCCCGTGGCGGCGGTGCCGGTGCTCACGTTACGACGGCCCCATTGGTTGCGGTGGGGCGGGGCGGTGCCGCCTAGACAGCGCCGGGAGGTGGCGGGCACGGCCGGGCGCTCCGCTCCGCTGCTGTTCCGCCACCGGCACCGGCGGGACCAGGAGAGGGACTGGGAGCGGGAACGCGCCCAGGCCGGGCATGCACAGCCCCCGCTCGGACGCCTGCCCGGGCCAGCTCGGCACCGACCGGGTGAGTGCCACCGCGGGCACCGGAGAGGGGACGGGGACACCCTTGCCCGCGCCCCGCCGAACCGGCCGGGCATTGCCGTGATGTCAGGGTGCTGGCAGTAACACCAACGCCATGACATCATGTGCAGGACCAAGGTGGCGCAGGGGACGTGGGCGTCTAGGGGGACGTGGGTGACCTGCTGGGACATGGGTAGCTGTGGGGGTACGAATAGTCATGGGACGCTGGTGGCCAGGGGCTGCGGTGGCCAGCGGCACCGCCACCCCGCAGCTGCCATTCTGCCCCCTTCCTCAGTTGCCCCAAGGGGACCGACGGTGACAAGGTGGCCCAGCCGGCTCCCCTGGGCCTGCCGCACCCCTACTCAGCTGCTCCCACCGGCGGTACAGGACAGCTTGAAGTGGTGGCACAGCGCCAACAAGGCTATCTCAGAGTCCCAGACAGCAGGGAGCGGGACAGGGACTGGGACAGTGACAGAGACTAGGGCAGCGACAGTCCGGCCAGCAGCTGCACTGGGGCTGACTGGGGGCGGCTGGTTAAGCAGGACGGGGGAGCAATCCCTCCCGCTCGCTGGCTTCCCGCAGCTTCAGCGCGGAAAGGAAAGCGGACGTAACACCCTGCTTTTGGGGTCAGACAATAGGAATTCAAGAGCGAGGAGCGGCCCGGCTGCAGAAGCCAGCCGCCCCTTCCCTGCTTGCCCAGCCACACTCCCTTCCTCCTCGGCTGCTCCAGACAGAGCTCTTTGGGGGTCCCGGGTTCAGGCCTGGTTGCGCCCTGACGTCACCTGGGGTGTCCCCAGCTGGAGGGCACAGGGCGGGTGGGGTAGTCTTGCCAACACACGGGAGGAGAGCACCCCACCCCACCCCACCACCCGCGGGTGCCCTCGGGCTGCAGATGGCCCTGTGGCACCGATCGGGGTCCTGCCTCGAGTTGTCCCGGCTGCCACCCGGCTGATACTGGGAGGAATTGAGAGGCCAGCGGAGGCGGGCAGCGGGGCCCCCAGCTCCTACGTGCTGTGGCCCTGTGTCATTTCCCGCAGGCACGGCCGGGGCTGGGTGCCTGCTTGCTCACCCGACATGCCGCTGCACGCCGGCCAGCTCCACGCAGGAGCCGCAGGAAAGCGGGGCCCGGGGCTGCGGGCAAGCTGGGACCTGTGCCCTGTTCCCCGCACCCTGCTGCATGCCAGGCTCCGCCAGCAAATCCCCACCACCACCGAGCTGGGGCTGGGAGACGCGGGGTACTGGGGGAGTGGGATGGGCGTTCGTGGTGCTGGCAGGGGAGAGTGGCGGGGTGACAGCACTGACCTGCGCTTTTCCTCGCAGCGGTGTCGGCGAGAGACGGGGGTGACACCGCGGACACACATGCCTGGCACGCGGCAGGCGTCGCATCACCCCGGAGGGGCACTGGGGCCGGCCACCCGCGCTTCATGTCCCTCTCGCCCCAGCTCAGCAGCGGACTCAGCCTGCAGCCTAGAGCCAGGGGGCGAGGAGGAAACAGGGGGAGGACCGGCCACCCGCTCCCCCCCGGCCAGCGAACGCAGCCTGGAGTTTGACTCGGGGTACTCGGAGGCGTCAGGGAGCACATGGAGGGAGGAGGAGGTGCCTGTGCGGCGTCGGCACCCACCGCCCTGCCAGCGGGCACACCGTCTCTCCGCTGGCCTCGCTGCCCCACCGCCCGTCCCTGCTCGCCGCACTCGCCCAAAATCCACCTCGGACGCCTGTTTGGAGCAGTGGCGGGTGCTGGAGCCAGCTGACACACAGGACTGGACCGTAGCACTGCTGTCGCAGAGCCGGAACCGGCAGCCTTTGGTGCTGGGCGACAATTGCTTTGCCGACCTGGTGGAGAACTGGATGGACCTGCCTGAGGTGGGCGCTGAACCCCGGCGGCGAACCTCTGCTGAACTCTCCCGCCGGCTGGCCAAGCCACCCGCCTTCCTGCTCAGCCTCTCAGGCAACGTACGCCGTAAGCTGGCCAACATGGCCCGTCCACGGGGAGCTGATGGTGCCCGGCCAGCAGCCCGTGAAGCCACCAAGCGCTTCTCCTGCCCACTGGGGCTGGGGGGACAGCCCAAGGGTACCTGCTTCCACCAGTCCCACAGCAACATTGCCCAGTTAGCCACGGACTTCCACCGCTTCACTGCCCTCATGAACAGCCGCAGCCGGCAGCCCATCATCTGCAACGACGTTATCGGCTACATTTAGCCCTGCCCGCATCCTCCTCTACTGTAAATAAACCCGGTTTTGTACGGTATGGGCACAGAGACCTTATCGAGGGATGCTGCCTGCACCCTGGCTCTGGGCAGGGGCAGGCAGGGGGTTTTGCAGAGAGGTCAAATGCAAAATGCAGCTTTTATTTCATTGATTAGGGGGTGCCAGCCCCTCGCTCAGGGTAGGGAGCAGAGGAGAGGGGGACGGCTATTACTGGCCTCAGCATCTTCTCCCTCACACACATACAGGAGCTCCAGCCGCCGCATCTCCCTGGCATGCTCCAGATTCTCTGATAGCCTAGAGTAAAGAAAGGCAGATTGGGGGCTGCTGACTTGTTCCCCAAGGCTGGCCAGCTGTACCAAGGGGGCCTTAGGTCCCTTCGGTGCTCCCAGATGGGCTGGAGGGATGTGGGAGCGAGCAGCAAGGGGCCGGGTAGGGGTCTTGCCACAGGAAGTGCTGCCGGCAGGATGTTTATCCAGCATTGGTCTGGGAGCTGTGCTGCAGCTGGAGCAGCTCAGGATGGAGGGAGAGGGGGTCTGGTAGCCCCCCCTGGAGCAGGATTGGGTCCTGGAGCCAGGGATCTACCTCTGTGCCTGCTGTCGGGCCCGTATCTCTTCATCCTCCTCCTTGTCATAAATCACAGTATAGCCATGCAAGAGCATGGTCACAGTCCAGCCATATGTTCTCTGCAAGAGGTGGGTGTCAGAATCCAGCCCTACACACCCCACGGTGACATGCTGCCCATCACTGCCCATGACAACCTCACCTGCAGCCAGTCCAGCACCTCCTGCACCGTCATCTCCTGCCCATCTGCACCGACTGCCTGCATCTCCAGATGGTCCCAGCAGCTCCATTCCTTCCCGCCGTACTGCAAGGGGCAGGCACTGGCACCTCACATCATGGCTGCAAGCCCCATGGGCCAAAGACTGGTGGGGCACTAAGGCTGGGGTACAGTAGGGCAGGCAAAGGGACCTGTCTAGGGGCAGGGGGATGGGGGCACTGGGGAGCACAGCCATTCCCCCAGCACAGCAGGGGCCAAAGTTGGTGTGGGGCTGGCGCTGCCCCCAGCCCCAGGCTAGGAAGGACGCACAAAGGGCCATTGAAGTGCTGCCCAGTCCCACACAATCGGCTTTTCTCACACCCACAGCCCTGCGACCCTGGCTCTGGCCCGAGGGGACCAGTGAGGCGCCAACCTTGGGGCCAAGTGCTGGATGCAGCCCTGCACCATCTGGCATGGCTGCCCTGCCATCTGCCCTCGCCACAGGTAGTGCCAGCCCCTGCCCGGTGCTGGCCCTGGCTCTACTCAGGAAGGGGCATTTGCACCTGGCCACTCTCCTCCCTTCTGCTGCCTGCACTCATCTCATCGCATGTAAAGGGCTTAACCCCATCCTCACTGAGGCATTGACTGCCCAGTGCAAGGAGACTGCCACTGCCCAGTACCCTGTAAAGTGCATCCTTCTGGCATCCCAAGGTGGGTTCCCCAGGTCTCTGTAGGACCACAGGTTATGCTAAGCAGGCCCAGGGAACATATGCTCCCACCATGGCCAAGCAGCCAGGCATGAAATGTTGTGTTGGGCACCCTAGTTGTGGGACATGAAGGTGCTGGGCACTATAGCAGGTACCCAAGGCCATGGCCAGCCCAAACAGCATACTCTGCCCAAAGATGGTGCCAACCCAGGGGACATGGCAGCCAGGCTGGCAGAAGGCTGAGCAGCCTGAAGTGTGTAATGGGGCCATAGGGTAGCTGGGCAGCCTGAAGTGTTCAAGCTGGCCAAGGCGGTGGAAGTGCCTCCTCCCCCTCTTCCTGCCCCCGGCCCTGGGCCCCCCGGGCCAATCTGGTTCCAATCGGAGTTTCCTGCCGTGCCGGAAGGGCTGCCTCGCACACCATAAACCCCCAGACAAAGGGGCCTCTATCGCCCAGACGGTCCCAATCTGGGCCAGCCCCCACCCCCGCACTCTCTCCTTGGCAGAGTGGTTGCGGTTTGGCCCCCCATCACTGGGACCCCCAGCCCCACTCCTTGCAAGCAGCTCTTCCCGGCCCAGTGCCAGCTGCTCTCTGGTTGCTGCAGCTGGTTTCCATAAGCCAGATGTGCATGGCTGCTGCAGCCTCACATTCCCTGGCCGTGGGGCTCACCGTGGGGCCCACTATGGGGCAGCAGAGCTGCCTCAGCCCTAGGGGCTCCCCAGAGCATCCAGATTGGCCTAGAAGCTGGGGTGAGTGGGATGGCGATGGTGGCAAGGGGCCAGGCGGATGGCTGCAGGAAGGAGTCAGTTCCTCGCTGCCTGGATCCATTTCCAGAGTGCCATTGCCAGGACTGCCCCTTCTGCATGGCCACCTCCTTGCTTCTTGGTTCCTCTGGCATGGCCTCACAGTGGCTGCCACCAAAATCTGGGGTTACCCAAAATCCCTGGGCATCTCCCACCTGCCCTGCCCCACAGAGAAGGTCCTACCCAGTACGTCGTGGGTGGCAGGGGCTGAATGCGGAGCAGCAGACAGTCAGACAGGCAGAGGTTACTGTTGCGGTAGCACTTGAGGTCCTGGCACCCCCACACCAGCTTGTAGACCTCCAGGCACAACAGCCCAGCCACAGCTGCTGTGGTGGTGATGATGGCAGGCACAATCCGACCAGCAATCCTCTTGCTCTGAGGACAGGAGGGATGTCTGTGGCTTGCACCACACAGGAGAGGGATCCCTGACCCCATGGGCTGCCCCTCTCACCGTCAGCCAGTCAGCAGGTGGGATGCCATAGTTCTCTGCGCGCAGGTTGGATGCTGCTGTGATGAAATCCACATGGATGTCATTGTCCTGTGGAGAAGAGCATAGAGATATCAGCATCTCACAGGGACATCAATCCTCCCAAGCTTAGTGGGGCTGTCTGCCTAGCCTGTGGTACCTTCTCAAAGTGAATGGGCTCCATCAGAGGCACTTGCACCTCCTCACCCCCTAGCAGCTCCTGTCTTTTCTGAATGAGATCCTGGGTGAGCTTCACCAGCCGTCCATGGTCTGCAGGCACAGGGACCCCTGGGGTTGTACACCTTCACTGTGGCACTGAGACACACAGCATGGTGCCCCTCTTCTTGTTTCAGGTCCCCTTTGCTGCCCCTTTGCTACCAGGCTGGACCTGAGGACATGCTCTGGGAAACCATGGGTGTAGGGAGTCTCACCCTCAGGCGCCTGCACCTCCTCCTGCTCCTCAGCGAGAGGGATGTTGAGCTCCTCCTGGGGTGAGAAGGGCAGCAGAACTGTGCTGTGGAGGATGGCCTGGGTGGCTGCCTGGTTGCTGCATGGAGGCACCTTGTGGGCTTGGGCAAAGAGGTGAGCAGTGGCCAGGATGTACTGCAAGTGTGTGTTCTGTGGGGCAGAGCAGGGGCCATGGGGTGCCTGGCCAGGGTGGCCCACAAGCACACACAGCCAAAGGCTGCCTTGTGCAGTCATGAGCAGAAAGAACAGCATGGCTTTGCCCCGAGGTGGAGAAGAAGGTGCCTTTTCTTCTCCAGCCTCAGAAAAGTAGCTGTCCCCAGCAGTGCTCCTGCTGACTGAGGACAGAGACAGGACAGACCCAGCTCAGGACTTGGCAGCCTCAGATGGGCTGGTGCAGATGGAGCATGACTACAGCTTGGGATCCACACCATTCAGCTCTTCCCTGCACTCACATTATCAGGGTCAAATGTCAGTGGATGGGGACAGCTCCTGTCTCCTGTCCAGAAGGGGACACCTGGGCTGGTTTCCTGGCACAAGAAGGGCAGAGTCAGGCCCAAGGACATGTCCCTCTGGCTGCAGCAGGACAACTAAAGGAGGAGAGAGGGTGCAGGGGTGCCAGCCACATGGGTACTGGGCTCACGTGCTCTGGGGGATAGGTGCGCAGCAGCTGGATGATGGCATTATGGTAACAGTTCTGCCAGTGCCGGTAGGCCCAGCAAACGCAGTCCTGCCAGTTCTGTGGCCGTTCCTGAAGGCTCTTCTTCACTAGCTCCAGGACTTCCAGGGCCTTTCTTGCTGGCAGCTGCTCCAGGAACCCTGGGTCTCTGCAAAACCAGGCACTGCTGCTGCTGACCCAGGATTAATCCCATGGGACACCTCAGGTGGGGCACAGCCATCTGTCCCCCTCTCCACAACCCCATCAGCAATGGGCAGTGCCTAAGCCCACTCACTTCATGAACTGGTTGACATGTTCCGCAGGCAGCTGGAAGAGCCCCTCAAACTCATCACGAGCCCACTGTGGAGGTTTAGCAGAGGGTGAGGGCTCATGCTTTCCAGGGCCCCCAGCCCAGGGACAGGAGGAGAGCCCATACTAGGGCTGACGGCAGAGCTTGGGCTACCAGCAGGAAGCAGCTGGGGTTGTATCCTGCCCATGTTCCATTGCTGGACCATGGCCGGAGCAGGAAATGGGAAAGGAAGACAAAGGTCGTGGTGCCTCCTTGCTGGGGGCCATGGGCCAGCACAGCACAGCCTACCTGCAGCGTGTGCTGGATGGTGCGGGGGAAGTACCGCAGGGTGCAGAAGGGGAAGGTACCATCCCTGGGGGCACCAGCTGGCTCCAGTGGTTTGGTCAGGAAGGGCACCATGGCCAGGACATTCCCCCGTGGCCCCTCAGTGCCTGAGTCTAGCAGTGGTGTGAGGCAGCGGAGGCAGCGGTTCTCCAAGTAAGCACCTGTGGGTAGGCAGGCAGGGGTGCTGGGGAGCTAGGGAGCATGTCCAGGGACTCAGCTTTTCCCCCCTCCCTGCACTCACGAGCCTCCAGTGAGTCCAAGGCACTGGTGACACCATTCAGGCGCCGGAAGAAGTCATCTCCATAGAGTGACTCAGTGGCAGGTCCCACCTCGTTCTGGTGAGCTGTCACCCTGACATTGGGGTTCATGCGCTGTATGGCTGCTGCAGCCACCACTGATTTTGGCTTCTACCAAAGCAGAGACAGGGTGGGTAGCTCTCCCCTGCTGCAGGGAGCCCCTGGGACAGCCAAGGTGCCCTTTGAGGGAACCTTGGTCTCCACCTCATGGCTCCTTACTGATATATCTGATGAGCGGTACAGGAGCTGCCGATGAAGGTTGGAGAGAGCAATGGTGTCCATGTCTGTGACAGTAAGGTCCCCATCTGGTCCTGCTGCCAGCCCCATCATGGCAAAGTTTTTCAGCAGCTCACAGCCAATGGCACCAGCTCCCACCTGCCAGGGCAGAGCTGCTGCAGCTCACCATGTACAGGCTGCCTGCTCTGCAGCCTTTCTGGTACTGTAACAGCCACCCCAACTCACCACCAAGTACTTCTGGTGGCCCAGCTGCTCCTGGAAGGTGGCCCCAAAGACGGCAATCTGGCCATCGTAGCGAGTGCCCCTCTACTGGGACAGAGGAGCTGTGTGAGCATGGGTGACCACAGCGCCCCCATTGCCTGGGAGCTTCTTGGCACACACTCTCACCGGGGCACAATCCTCTTCTGTGAGCTGCATGGCCCCCTCCAGTTCCAGGCACTCCAGGGCATCAAAGTACAACCACTGGTCCAGGGGCAGGAACTTCCCAGTGATGGCCTGGGGTGAATGGGGCCCTGCAGGCTCAGTGGCCAGAGCAGTTCCTCCATACCCCAGCCCAGCCCTGCTGCTTTTCCCAGGGCTGGCAGCAAGTGCCCTCTCGTGGTCACCAAACACCGTCGGACATGCTCCAGCATGACCAGATGGACCTCAGGGCCCAGAACCCTCACACTGCTCACCTTCAATGCCTCCTGAGCTGCCATGGCTCCAACAATGGCAGCCATGGGGCACAGGTCCCCTGCGCTCACGCTGGTAAAGGCTTGCACAACATACTCGTCCAGGAGACCCTGCTGCGTCCTCAGGCTCCATGCCAGCTCCAACATCCGCTCAGCATCTGCCTGTAGGTAGAGGAGTGAGGCCAGTCCCAGGCAGGGGGCCAGGGGTGCCAGTAGGGGCAGGGTGGGGACTCACTTGTGCCCTGGGTCGGGGCAGGTGACCCTGCTCCCTGCAGAAAATGTGCAGGGCCTGGAAGGCGGTGTGGAGACTGTGGCTGCGCAGCCGCTCCTCTGGACTTGCCACTTGGATCTTGGGCTCTGCCAGTGCCTGGCGCAGGGACTTCTGCTGGCACAAGTGCCAGAGCTCTGGACAGAGCTTCCTCAGGGCCAGGCCCCAGTCCCAGCAGCACCCAGGGTCCAAGGAGGTACTTACATAGGAGTGCACCTGGGGCAGCCGCTCCTGCAGGACCAGGCCCCCACAGCGGTAAGCTGAGAAGGAGCTGGTGTCTCCAATCTCCATTCTGAAAGCATCTGGGGACAAGAAGATGTCACAATCACCACTGAGGACCTAAAAGCTCCCAAACCCTAAGCCAAGGCAGTTGCGGACCCTTGGGCAGCTCACCCAGGACGCGCACAGGCATGGGCTTCTGGCCATTCAGCTCTGTCATCCCCTCCACGCCAGAAAAAGTCACCAGGTCACCATTGCAGAAGAGGTGGCCATGGCTGTCTTCTGTCCCCATGCATGTCACCACGCCCGGGTTGCCCTGAGAAGGGGAATGGACGTGAGGATTGGCAACTAGATGTGGGTGGCATAAAGCCACCTGTGGAGGCAGGCATTTTGAGCTCATCCTGAGGCT
Organism: Ramphastos sulfuratus; assembly: GCA_013399055.1. Lineage (NCBI taxonomy): Eukaryota > Metazoa > Chordata > Aves > Piciformes > Ramphastidae > Ramphastos > Ramphastos sulfuratus. The sequence goes on from WBNM01004292.1 coordinate 111,004, forward strand.
GCCCTCCTACCTGGGAGATATGTTGCACAATGGCACACACTGGGTCCCCTTCTGCTGGATCCTCAACAACAAAATGCTCCCCAAAGTCACAGAATAGCTGCCTGGAGAAGACCAGTTGGGTTTTGCTGCAGAAGCTGTCTCACTAAGCTGCCCAAGCATTGCCCAAGGTCCTGCCCAAGCCAAAAAAAGCCCTGCCAGTAGGACGGAGACATATGCTGCAGAGCATGGCTGGGAACTCTGAGGACAAGGTGGTGGGACTCTGGAACCAGCAGTCCACTTACCCTGCCAGCCCCTTGGTGTCAGCCACAATGAAGCAGATGCCCTGGGCGTGGCAGAAGTCCCCAATGCAAAGCTGCTCCTCCAGTGGAGATTCAGTCAGTACCACCACCTGTGCCAGGACTGTAAGTGGGTGCTGCCATGTGAGACAAACCCCAGGGCACAGAGATGTAAACTCACCTGGAAGGAAGCAAGGAAGGCTTCCGACAGCTCCCCAGTATAAGCCGCCACCACTACGTGAGGGTTCAGTTCAGCCAAGGCTTGCTGGGACACCTCGGCGCGGTTCTGGCCTACATCATTCTCCCCCAGGAGGAACTGTGGAGGAGGCACATCGTGGGGCACCCCATGGGTTTCGAGTGCTGCTCAGAATGGGCCCTGTCTGCACTGCTGTGAGGCCTTCTGCTGAGGGCCATTCCCATGACATGGGACACCCCATGGTTCCTAACCAAGACATTAGCACCCTAGACTATAGCCATTACAAGGACATCCCATTTTACATTGCTTACCAAGACCCACAACCTGTACCTGTTACTGGGAGGCCCCCATACCTACAAAAGAGTATGTATTTGCACCTACACCCATTATTGTGACCTCCACCCACACTTCTACCCAGTACTGGCACTCCCACCTATCCTGTACCCATACCCATTATGGGGACCCCCACCCACACCAGTACCCATTATTTGGAACCCCATCTGCACCCATACTCATTACCAGGGCCTCTGTTCATACCCATAACTGAGACCCCTACCCATACTTCTCTACCTGTTACTGGTAACCCTGTCTGTACCTGTATTCATCACTAGCACCTTAGTCTGTAGCCATACCTATTATGGGGACCTCCACCATACCTGTACCCATTACCAGGACTCCAACCCATATCTGTACCTCCACCGGCGACCCCACTACCAAGATCCCTACCTCTACCTGCACCCATTATGGGGAGCTCTGCCCATACCCTCGCCGGTAGCCGGACCCCCGGTACCTGGTGGGCGAGGTCGCCCGTGCGGGCGGCTCCGCTGTCGTGCAGGACGACACGCCCAGTTCCCGCCAGCACCAGCGCCGCCGCCACTTGCGCTCCGGTCCCGCGCAGCCCCGACACCAGCACCGCCGCTTCTGCCAGCCGCCGCGCCCCGCCGCCCAACACGTACCTGAGAGGCAGTTACATCAATGAGACCGGAAGCCCCCGATCCCGCTCGCTGCTCCGCCATCCCCAGTCTCTTCACTCACAGCTGCCGGGAGTACAAGCCCTGCTCGCCGTTGCCCGCCATGGCACCGCGGCCGCCACGCCCCAGGGCGGAACCTACCCAATGCCCACACCATGACTCCGCCTTCAGCCCCACCCCCGAGGCCCCGCCCCAAAGGCCCCTCTCCGGAAGATCCGGTCCCGCCCCTAGGGAGACCCACTTCCGGATGTCCCGCCCCGCTCAGACCCCGTCCCGCCCAGACAAGGGTCCGCAAGCTCCGCCCCATAGCCGCTGCCCTAGAACTATGGCTCTTGCCGGATGTCCCGCCCACCAAGCAAACCCCGCCCCTCGCCTGTCCCCTCTGCAAGTCCCGCCCATTCCGCCTGCCCACGCCCCCGGAAAAAGCGCCTAATTGCAGAGATCCCGCCCCTACCGGAAGGCCCGGCGGCGAAGCCATGGCGGCGGCGGCAGGCTGGCAGTTGCCGTGGCGGGGGCTTGTCGCGCTGGGCCGGGAGCTGGCGGCCGAGTGGGCGGCGCAGGATGTGCGGGCTGCGCTGTGTCAGCTGCTGCTGCTCTGGCTGAGCCTCAATCTCCTGGGCATTCACCTGGCCTGGCGAGTTTACGGCGAGGAGGTGGCCACGCTCTGCTACCGGACCGGGCCCGCTGCCCGCCGGTCCCCTGGTACCAGCTCCAACTCCGGCCCCGGGCCAGCTCGGCCGCGCGTGCACTCCCTGTCCCCCGCCAGCCCCGCCAGACGCAACGGCGCCGCCGAGCGGCAGTGCCCGCCCCGGTGAGTTCCGACCGCTACCGGACCGGAGCCGCTGCACCCTGCCTGCTCTGCTGCGGCCCCCGCAACGGCCTGGCCTGACTAGCGCCCTCCCGCGGCTTCACACTTGTTCCGCTGCACCGTCCTAGACTAGTACGTCCCAGCAAGCACCCCCTGGCTGTGCCTCTGGCCCCCTGCATGCTAGCGAACATCCTCCAAGCTGTACCCCCAGACCCGTGCAGCCCAGCAAATTCCCTTCAAGATCAGTAACGCCAGTGAGTGCCTTCCCCTTTTGCAACTAGATCAGTACAGTACCCTTCCAGCTACAGAGGCAAAACAGTGCACCGAGTACCCACCCCAGTCTAGTATGGCCCAGCAAGCATGCTACTTGCACACCTAGACCAGTACAGCTCACTGAGTGCCTTCCCAGATGCACACCCAAACTAGTGCATCGCAATGAGTGGCCCCCCCAGCCTTGCATGCCCCAGTGAGGTCCTGGTTCCACTCCCAGACCAGTACAGCTAGTGAACACCCTCCCATCTATGCCTCCAAACCAGCCACCCCAGTGTGTGCCTTCCTAGCTGTTCCCTTAGACCAGTATGCTCCAGTATGTGCAGCCACAGCGCTGCCCGGCCCACACAGGCAGTCACCCTTCCCATGTGCTGGGGAGCCATTCTGGAGTTTCATCCCAGCCCCACTCACCCTGCTCCTCTTTTTCAGGGAGGGCTCAACAGCAGAGCTGTCAAAGACACACCGGGAGTGAGGAGCACCGGGACCATCGGGCGCTACCTGCACCATTAAAGCACTGTGCCCCACCTGCTGCCCCTTGCTTTGGCACATGCTTCCATGGGAAGAGGCTGAGAGAATGGGACAGGGGTGTTTATTTGGGCTGGGTTGCCATGCCTGCAGCAGGCACTGGCCTCACTTGGCCATGTAATACTGGGTGGGCACAAAAGGCATCTTGGTGACAAGGGCCAGGTGCTGCTTCTTCCGCACTTCAACGGTGAGCGTGGTGCCAGCCCGGCTGTGCGCCGTCTCCACGTAGCCCATGGCAATGTTCTTGCCCAGGGAGGGTGAGGGGCAGCCGCTGGTCACTGTACCTGGGGATATGGAGACATGGGGAGGTGAATGAGGTTTGGCAGCCCAGCCCCTTCCCTTGCCATGGGCATAGCTTGGGGCTGTGCCCACTCCAGCCCTGCTGCCCCCACCTACCCACAAGCATGCCCTCAGGGCCCAGGATGGCTGTGTGCGGACGGATTGGGGGTCCCACTGATGTCAGCCCCACACGCTTGCGCTTTGGCTTCTCTTTCACTTGTGCCATGATGATGGCTGCGCCAGGAAAGTCCATGGCTACACGACGGCGCTTCCCTGTGATGCAGATGGGCAAGGGTTGGTGATGTCCACCTTGTCCACTTATGCTTCATTGGGAGCATGGGGACACCTTGCCCCTCTGCCCACCCTGAGGAGGAGGGGAGGGTGACTGTGGCCATAACCTACCCAAGGTCCACATCAGCCCAGCCTCGGCAGGTGTGGTGGTCTCATCGATGTCATTGCCATAAAGGCAGAGCCCAGCTTCCAAGCGCAGGCTGTCCCTGGCTGCCAGGCCTGCTGGCCACACCTCAGGGACACCCAGCAGCTGCTCAGCCAGCTCCACTGCGCGCCCCACAGGCACTGAAATCTGCAGGGGAACATGGGCAGGGTCAGCAGGGCAGGATGGTACTCTCAGTACCATGGTACGGGGTGGGTCAACGTGGCTCCTGGAGTACCTCCACACCATCCTCGCCAGTGTAGCCACAGCGTGTGACTCGGCAGCCTGGCACACTGAAGACTGTTGTGGTGATGCTGTTCATGAAGGACAGCTTGGCCAGGTCATCTGACAGCCCCGCCTGCAGCACCTGTGCCATGGAAGGACCTGGGGAGACAGGTGGTTCTAGGGGATGGCAGTGTCTGGGGAAGGAGGACACATGGGGAGGGCACTGGCACCCATCAGGCAAGGACCCAGAGGAAAACATGGTGTAGCACCCTTGGAGGGTGAGACTCCTACACGGTGACACTTCGTGCCAGCTCACAAGGGGCCTTCTGTACCTTGCAGCGCCAGGAGCGCATTGTCTGACACCTCCAGATGAATGTCACTGCCAGCAGCCTGCAGCTCTGTTGCTCTGCCCTGCCAGGGTGACAACGGGCTGCTAGCCTGGGGGCCAGGCTAGTGCCAGCCCCAGAGGTGGCCATGGCCACCTCGCCACAGACCTCACTGAAAGGTGGTAGGACTCATTCCCACCACACATCCCACCTCCCGTGGGGCTCGAGCAGCCCCGTACCCTCATGATGGCCAAGTCCTTGTCGGCACAGCCAGCGTTGGACACCACGTAGAGGTGATCTTCTGACGTGTTGGTGACAATGAGGTCATCCACGATGCCTCCCTTCTCGTTGGTGAGTAGCGTCAGTGTGCCCTGCGGGATACAGCTCTCGAAAGCAACGGCAGGCTGCCCGTCCTCCACCCGGAATGTTCCCGGGATCCTCTGACCCCGCCGGACACTCGGTGCCCGCCCCCCGCCCCAACTCCCAGTGTCCCATACCTGTCCCGGCTTCAGCTCGGCGATGTCCCCCACCACCAGGCTCTCCATGAACTTGATGCGGTCGCGGCCGTACACCCGGGTCTGGAAGGGTGCCGGGATCAGGTGTGAGGCTTCTTGGATGCAACCTCTCGTCCTCAGCCCCCCTCCCATCCCCTCTTCCCGCCCCGGCGACCTGCAACATGTGGGAGACGTCGAAGAGGGAGCAACGGCGGCGAGTGTGCAAGTGGGACTGGAGGTGGCCCTGCTCGTAGTGCAGCGGCAGGCTCCAGCCGGCGAACGGCACCATCCTCCCCCCGCGGGACCGGTGCAGGGCGTCCAGCGGCGTCCGCTTCAGTCCCCCATCCCCGGTCTCGGCCCCTCCAGGCCGTTGTCCGCCGGCCGCGCTCAGCGGCGCGGAGCCCAGGAGGCGGCGAGGCAGCGCGGCTCGGCAGCCCGCCCGCAGCATCCTTTCTTCCCTCCCTGGCACGGCGGCCCGGTCCGGCCCCGGGACTCCTGGGACATGGAGTCCGCCCGGCCCCCGCCCCGCTCCCGCCCCCCAGCACCGCCTC